>MKYO02029779.1:20358-52838 GCA_002013955.2 Citrus medica
ATGATAGTTGTACATGCTTGTTTAAAAAATTAGAACAAAAATTTATATATTAAAACAAAAACTTGATTGGACAAGGAGGGCAGCAGAGTGATCATGCACCCAATGATAGATAAAAATTGGGGTACACTAAAAGTCCGGAAGAAATAATAAAGCTAAACCATTTGCATTCATTTCTTATTGAAACTGAGAACATCAATGGCTTTTAACAAGAGACCTCAACCCAATGCGTCTCATTTCTTCAAGATTATACTTCCCTATTCCATTGAAGAAAAGAAGCTAGTAATTAATTCTTATAATTTCTCTGCAGAGATTTTTAGTTAATTTTATCAGTTTTCATATGTTTCTTCCATTGTTTGTGGGTTCATTCATAAGTTTCATATGTTGAACAGAGTCTTGCACCATGCACGTTCTTTTAAATATTTTTTATTTGAGCTGCTACACGATTGATTGTAATAGCTAGACTTTTCAGATTAATTTAGCTCACGAATTATGAGGCAAAAAATTGTCTTCTTCAATTTTCAAAGTGGAGGAAGTGGGATTCATTATGTGGGTATAAATAACAGTGAAATGAGTGAATTTTTTATGGCTTTATTTGGCTTTACTTCACTACCAACCCCTTTTTTTTTTAATCTTAATCACGAGGTATCTTGGGGAGGGCCTCAACTATGGGAGACATCTTTAAGCCTGTACCACAACCCAGATTAGAAGTCCCCGCTTGAACCGGGAGGCACAGGTTCTCCCAATAAAGGTGACTTCCCTGCGACTCGAACTGAGGAGCAAACCCAATCAAGCCACTTAAGGGGACTCCATTGCCAATGGAGCCAACACTTTGTTGGCCTACCAACCCCTTTTAATTTGCATAATATTATCATAAAAAATCCTTGGTTCCCCTGTTTTCTAGTTTCTATTAATAACATCTTTTATATTGATGACATTAAATTCAGTTTCATTGTTCTATTGGTTCTTGGACTCATCTTCTTGTTTCTATGTCATTCATGTATGCTCACTGAATTTATCATATGCAATATCACGATGAAAGCATTTTGTTGGCTGTTTATAGTCTAACCTTGCTTGTGTAATTCTAGAGGATTCCAAAGAACTTTGTGAAAAACTTTGGATGCGAACTTTCTAAAACTGATACACTCATAGATCCTAATGGCCGTATTTCAGAGGTTCGTATTAGAAAGTATGGGAAAACCCATTTATAGAATCAATAGTTCAAGCTCAAAATTGACATCAATTTCAATTTCACCAAATCACAACCTCATTCAAGTTCGCAAACCCTAGAACACCCAAATCCAAACACGCCCACAAAACTTCCTGATTACAAAATCACTAAATTCTCTAACAAAATAAAATCTCTAAGATAATCAATACAACTCAAACAAGCTCAATTCATAACCAAATTACAAAATGAAGAATGAACCAACTGATCACAAAAATATCACAAGATGTCATCTTAGTTTCAAAATCACTCATAATTTAAAAAAAAAATTCTTGCCTGATTAATTCGACCGAGAACCTCCTCTCTCTTCGCTGCTTCTTCTTTGCTTTCATAAAGCCCAGCTTCAACCAGAAACATCAACCCCAAAGGAAATCAAAATCAGGATTTCATATATAAAAAAAGTAATTATAGATAAAGATAAAACAAAACCTTTTCTAAGTGACGAGTTCTTTGTATATCAGCCTCTGTGGATTCTATAACTGATATTGGTTTCGTCTAATTAGTTGGCGACGGCGACAAACTCATTCTCTCTGAACTCAACATTAAAAACAATAAAATACCCCTAACAAAAAAAGCCCTAATTTTTTTAATTTGACTTTTGAACCCTAACTTTGGCCAAGTTCTTCACAACACTTTCTAGGTGTCTTTCTAGAGGTATTTTAGCTCAAGGATGGTGGCTTTGAAGGTTTACAGTAGCCGCTTGTGAGGTAGATCGTTATTAGAGAGAGAGAGGTGGAGAAAGAGGGGGGGGGGAGAGAAGAGAGCTTCGGTTCAAAGAAGAAAATGGCGGTGGGGATAGATTTTTTGCTCGTCAAAATTTTTAGATTTTAGGTTTCCATGTACATCTCATTAAGACGACATAGTTTCTAGATAATTTAATTTAATTTTCGATAATTATTTCTTATTAAGTAAAAATGCAACTTGTGGTTTGGTGGTTTAACGTTTCAAATTCAAAAGTTAAAGTTCAGAAGTTAGCGGTTTGACTCCTAGTGGATACAAATTAAAATTTTATTTTTTTAATTACTGATAGCTTAATGTCACATATCTCTGATACTTAATTTACAGACACTATAGTATTTGAAATTTGTGATACTTATCTGTTAAACACGGAAAATGCCTTAAACACATGTAATTACTGATACTTTTTAATAAAGTGCCACAAGACAAGTTTCAGTAAAGACCATTTTTCTAGTAGTGACTACTTTCAAAACTTACAGTACTTCTGAAAACAAAATTTATCAAACACTTAACTAATTTTCTTCACAGCCAATTGTTTCTACAACACAGATAACAATAATTATTTTAAAAGTTATAGCATTCCCAAACTGGCCCTTAACAAATAAAGTTGAAACTTTTGATTAACAATACATTGTCATCTAGGTGCAGGATTGTTCGCCATAATATACGCAATATTCCTTTTCTTTTATATGTATGTTACAATAGAGTTCTGATATTTATATTAAAAAATCTATAGGGATTACCCTAAATTGAGTTTATTATGGCCCGGTCTAAATTGCTACCCATATAATCTTAAGAGTAATTTTTCTGTTGAGATGGTGATCACACTTGGATGAATTAGTAAGCAGCAACCTTTGGAGAAACAATACTACATACGAGGAAATACTTCCAAGGAAACAATAATGCACTCAATAGTTCTCTAAGAAAATGGATATCTTACTCAAGAATGGGAAGTAACGATTATCTTAACACTTATTTTATGCTTACCTTCTGCTCGGCTAGTTTTGATTATACCTCAAAAGTTTTTGCTGCTCTTCTTCTTCAGGAATAAACGCGGCAATTAATGGTTTGTTCCTGATTTTCAAACTATTTTTTGTAGTCAGAGGGAGGAGCTAGATGACCAAAAACCCAAAAAAAAAAAAGATTCAAAGATAATTTATAAGAATACATAGGAAGAAATATTTTAATTTTTTTTAGTGAAGAACCACAACATAAGTGATTTAGTAAATTTCCTCCCCACATATCTATTTGAGTGTGATTTGAATCTCTGACCTTTTGTTTCAAAAATAAGTATATATTAATGTACGAATTTTTTGATATTTTGACTTGTTTATAAAAAATGAAAATATAATAATTATGTAAAAGTCATTTTTATCCTTTTAAAGAAATTTTCACTTTGATAAAATTTGAAACAAAACTTATTTTTAATTCAAAAATAAATATCTTACAAAAGACGTTGAGTTTATAAAATAAATAAATCAAACTAATTAATATTAGTTAGACTGACTTGTATTAGGATTTCTATATTTACAGAGCTCTTAACTTTTAGAAATCTAATGATATGCCTATCTTTCAATGATAGTGTATAGATAGGCTTTAGCTAACTATGTAGTTGCATTTGTTAAGTACCAATATCACACACGTGAATTTGCTTATTTGGAAATCAAACTATGTGTGAATCATGATCTATTTGATTTAATCTTACTTATTCATTTATTCTTTTAATTTTTTTTTCGGCTAATTCTTCAGCAATGACACTTCTGGCTGTTCGTAAAGTAATTGAAGCATCAGTTGGTCCAATTGGTTGTATACCATATCAGCATGCACGATTCAGTGTATCAACGGCATGAGGTGCAATGAAAATATCAACAAGGTAATTGTTCTTTTCAATTCTGGGCTCCTAAAGTTAGTTGATCAATCTAATGGTGGCCAATTACCTGGATCGAAGTCCCTTTTGGTAGATTCCTATCAAATCTCCAATGATTTATACATGAATGGAATTAACAACGGTATTTTTATGCTTATTACCCTTTCCATTATCATGAACCGCTATTCTTTGTTAACAAATCGGGTAATAGTGATGATGATTAAAACCTGAATAGCGTATGTAAATAATTTTTTAATTACCCATTACATCCTTGCTGTTATAATTCTAACATTTAAACTTTACAATTGAATTCATCATATTGGACTTGTTTGACCAAAAATAGAATAGGCCCAACTAGGGCCCAAATAAATATGGTCTCTAAAAAGTTCATGAAGAGATGGACTAATCACCTAGGATAAATTTTATAGATGGCGAGGCTCCGAGGCTCAAAAGGTTATAAGGTTTCTAAATCCGAAGACAAATCATGTAAAAGATTACAAGGTTTCTAAATCCTAAACAAATCATGTAGGATAGACCTCCTAGGTTCTTAGAATAAACCTCCTAAGTTCCAATGTTCCAAGATTCTTAGGATCCCAACTAGAGCCTAAATAAATATGGTCTATATAAAACCCATAAAGAGATGGACAAACCATGTTGGATAAACCTCCTCGGTGGCAAGGCCCCAAGGCCCGAAAGGTTCCACTGTCCTCTTAAGTTCTTAGGACAAACCACCTAGGATAAGCTTTTTAGGTTCTAGGACTGCTAGGATTGCATGATCTTAGGACAAAACCCCAAAGGTTCTAAGGTTTTTGGAATCCTATCTTAAGACAAACCATCGAGGATGAACATCCTCAGTTCTAAATTTCCTCTTTGATCCGTAGACAATTTTGCATATCCTATGTCAATCAGCATGCACACAAGAAATAAAGTGTAGCCATATGTCACAAGAACATTGACACTTGTCATCAAAGTAACTAGGACTTAAGTTAAATCAGCTTTTCCTATAAATATGTTATCTATTCACACTTAAAGGTAAGAAAAAAATTACTCAAAAGGGAAAATGCTAATTTTCTTTCTTTAAATTTATATTTTTGAAAATTCGTGGACCGACTTAACCCTTTGAGGGCTTAACTAGCAAAGTCAGCCCTCCGATCTTTTTTTTTTTTTGTAGAGCATCATCGGATAAAGACATCCTCATCCTCTAAGGAAGTAGACTCTTAATAGAAAATTCAGAGACCATTAAGATCAGGTCAAAGGAGAAATTTACCATCGTTGGAGCCAACAAAGAGGAAGCTCGGTCCTAATGGGGCCATCCTTAGTTAGAATTACAATCTAGTAAGTTAGGATAAAACTTGCACCAGTAGATTGGCATGCTTGCAGGTACTTTCGATTAAATGTCTTGGAAGCCTATCTTGAGCATGGATGCGAACTGTGAGTGCTATGACCTTGAGGCTAACGATGAAAGTTCCACAGTGGATGAGGAAGTTCACTTTCAATAAAGAAGATAACAACGACATCTAAATGATGATTACACAGTGCCTATTAACATTTTTCTAAATTTTCAACTGAATCCACACTGCTGAGCCAAATGCCAAAAACAACCTTAACAACAAGTAGATGAGTTAGCTTGTAACTTTAACATAATGTTCAAGTAATTCTAGGCTCAATATGAGGAAGGAGTGAACTTAAGCATAGGTAGTGTGGTTGATTTTGGCTCTTTTACAATGAAGTTTAGAGAAGAATTAAATGAAGGTGATCTCAAGCATTCCCTAAACCAATAATGATCTAAGAGGAAAATGGCTAGAAAAGATTTAGACCAAGGGAAGGAAGTCAATAAAGGATTACAAGAGAGGATTTAGAGAGTTGAGTAAATGGTTTGAGAAATGAGACCACTTGATGATACAACAACAAAACTTGAGTAAAATATAATAATAAAAAAATATCCATCTAGGTTTCATTTACCCTAAGTGGAGCCTTATGATGGATGGAGGAACCTACTGAATATTTAGAATTGTATTGCACCTTATAGAAGTACATAGAGTATCACAAGCAATTCTTTGTCGAGCTTTTCCTCTTACCTTGGTAAGAGCAGCACGAAGATGGTTTCGAAGGTTGAGGCCACACTCTATCTCATCCTTTGGAGATTTGAGTATTGAATTTACCTCTCACTTCCAAAGTGCTCGACAAAGAGAAATATCAGAGATTTACCTCTTGACTGTCAAGCAATAGGGATGGATTCCTTGAGAGAATACATTAGAAGGTATAATAAAGAGATGACCCAAGTAGATGGTTATAATGATGGAATAACACTTTGGTATTATGGAGAGACTTAGGATATGAAAATTTTGGTGATCAATTTCAAACACACCCTCCACTTCTTACTCTAAGATGCTTGTAAGAGATGAGAAGTAAACTAATGCTAAAGAAAGATTTTTAAATAGAAATCAAGAAAAAGAAGAACTAAGAAAAAGAAAGAAAAAAAAAAGACGATTGGCGAGAAGGAAGGCTGGTAGATCTGATCAGTTTATGAAGAGAGATCAATTTTATCATAGGGAATGTTCTAAAGTTCAGGATACTCATCCCCATTTAGCCTCTTAATTCCTTAGCTTTACAAAGCTTAATAATCCTCAAGACCAAATTCTCATGTAGGTAAATGGTCCAACTTTGTTTAAAACCTAGTGGATAGATTCATTTTAAAGGAATCTAAATAAGTATTGCATTTCCATAAAGATCATTGGCCTGACATCTCTAAGTGATTTGAGCATAAGGAGTAAATAGAGAACTTAGTCTGACAAGGAAAACTATAGGAGTATGTAAAAAATCTTGATGATCGAGTAAATAATGACCAATCAGAATCTTTGAGAAAAGAAAGGGAAAAAAGAAGAAGTGTAGTGATAAGAATATGTCTAATATCAATCACATTTAGGGAAGAGTAATTATTGGAGACTTAAAGAAATCATAGAAGAATTTGGCTCGCCAAGCAAGATATAAATTGAATGGCCTTAAGGTCAATTTGACTAATCAATCCCAAGGATAAATATCTGATGACATAGTAACAATATTCTTCGAGAATTATGCTAGAGGAGTTCATCATCCTCAATGTGATGCATTAGATATCACCCTTTTTGTGGCAAGCAAACTCCATCTAATTCTCATTAATAATGGGAGTTCAGTTGAGATTTTATTATTGTCAACCTTTGTCCGAGTAGGGTTGGAAAGATCACAATTGAAACCTTACACTGCTACACTTCATGAATTCACCAAAGAAAGTGTAGTTCCTAATGGAGTTATAGAGCTCATAGTTTTGTTGGAAAAAGTTTGACTAATGTAACCGCTATAGTTAATTTTATTGTAGTTGATCAAACAAGTTCCTATAACTCCATCTTAAGAACGTTAAATCTTTGTATAATAAAAGCGAAAGCTTTGAATTACCATTATACATTGAAGTTTCCAACTAAAGTTGCAGTCGAAGTTCTGAAAAGTGAGCAAAGGGAAGTAAAGGAGTACTATGATATATCATTTAGAATGGGCAATGAAACTCTTCAGATCAAATGCCTTTATCCTAGAATAGTGAAAGATGATCAATGAGTAAGTCTAATTAAAGACTTAGATGACTTTCCGCTTGGTGAAGATCTAACTAAGGTCGTAGATGTCAATTGAATGATCAATTAAAGAAACAATTTGTTAAATTTATCAAAGAATATCACGATGTGTTTACTTAGATACATAAAGATATACTGGGTATTGATCCTAGGGTGATAGTCCATTGATTGAGTACTAACCCAAAGATAAAATTGATTTGACAGAAAAGAAGTAGCCTAAATGCCGAAAGATCTTTAGCTGTGAAAGAAGAAATAGATAAACCTTTTAAGCTTGGTTTTATCAAGGGGCAAGATATCTTAAGTGTTTAGCCAATATTGTGGTGGTGAAGAAAACTAATAGAAAATAGAGGATGTGCATTGACTCTACTAATCTTAACAAAGCTTATCTAATAGATTGTTTTCCTTTACTGAAGATTGATCAATTAGTAGATGCAACAACTTGGCATGTATCGCTAAGCTTTATAGATGCATAATCAGGATATAATCAGATAATGATGCATGAACCTGACTAAGAGAAGACCACCTTCATCACTAATCAAAGTCCTTATTGCTACAAAGTTCTGTCGTTTGGACTCAAGAACATTGGGGCCATCTATCAGAGAGGTCACCTATCAGAGATTATTAAATACTACCTTTGTTCAACAAATTGGGTATACTATGGAAGTTTATGTAGATGACATGCTTACCAAGAGCTTTACACCTAAAGATCATTTAAAAGATTTATGGGATACCTTTAATGTTCTTAAGAAGTACAAAATGAGATTAAGTCCAACTAAATATGCATTTGTATATCATCAAGAAAATCTTTGGCTTTATGGTGAATCAAAGAGGTATTGGGATCAATCTTGAGAAGATTCAAGCATTGGTTAATATGAAGTCTCCAAAGAATGTTACAGAAATTTAGAGGTTGACGGTTTAAGTAGCAGCCCTGAATTGCTTTGTCTCTCGAGCCATAGATAACTGCTTTTATTTCTTCAATGCTCTTAGCAAAGGAAACGAGATGAAGTAGACAAAGGAATATGGAAAAGCTTTTAAAAAACTTAAAGAATATTTAAGAAGTCCCTTTTTGCTTGTTAAGCTAATCCAAGGCGAGTCATTCTTCTCTATCTTGTGATGTCTAAACACACCACTAACTTTATCCTTATCTGAGAAGATAATGGAGTTCAAAGGCCTATATACTACATAAGTCTTAATAAGATTGTCCTAACCTTGATTGTTTTAGCAAGAAAGCTAAGATCTTACTTGTATGTTCATATCGTAATTGTTCTTACTAATAAGCTAATTCGACAAGTCTTGGCTAAGCCTGATGACGAAGTGGCTTATTGAGCTTGGAGATTTTGATATCTTGTATTATCCTAGGACATCATTAAAAAGACAAGTAGTGACAAACTTTATTGCTGAATTTATTAAAGAAATGATAATATCACTTGATATTGAAAAAGAACATCATGATAAATGACCTCTCTACGGTAATAGATCCTCTAGGAAATGATGATGTGGTGAGGGATTTTTAGCGATCACCCTAAACAACATTGAGATTAGATGTGCTTTTAAATATCGCATCAATGTTACTAACAATGAGGTACAGTATGAGGCTCTTCTTGCCAGCTTTAAGTTAGTTCGAGCATTGCGTGCAAAGGATTTGCTTGTTTTTAGTGACTATAATTAGTGGTTAATCAAGTGAATTGCAACTATACAGCTCAGGATTTCAACTTGATTACATATCTTGATGAAGGTAATGAGTTACTAAGGGACTTTAACGACAAGGTAAAACAAATTTCTTAAAGGAAAACACACGACTTGATGCTTTGGGTCAACTGGCTTTCTTGCCTGAGAAAAACTTCCTAAGATTAGTTCCAGTAGTCATCATCCCAAAGCCAAACATAATCAAATTCGAACAAAATAAAATAGTAACCATTGACCATTGAATTTTTTGGATGGATCCAATCATAAGTTAGCTTATGAATGGAACTTTACCTAAGGACAAGAATGAATATAAGAAGGTGAGATACCAAATTGCAAGGTATGTGATCATGGATAATCAACTTTACAAATGTGGATATTCACTTCGTCTTCTTAAGTTTTTGACAGATAAAGATGGATATAGTGTTCTACAAGCATGTTTGGTAGCACTCATAATGCTGTATTAAGAGTTTATATTGTATTAATACAATACTATATCATGTTTGGGCTTTATTAGATATTGTAACATTATGATGTGGCAAAACCTACATAAAGTAAACCCACAGGGGGTTGGGTTTATGCATGTTTCTTGCCATTTAACAAAACAAAAACAAAGAAAAAATAGAAAAACACTTGATCACTGCTCATCTATGTTTGTCAACAAAATTGGCCAGCTAGCTTTACTCCATCACTATCACGCTAGCTGGCTTTGCCGTGAGACACCCCAACTCTATTACCATCCTATCATATGAGCCATAATTTCGCTAACACTACGCTGTCAGACACTATAGCCCATTAATCACTACGCTGCGTAAGAATATTGCTCTTGGATCTTCAAGCTGCAGGTTTGATTCTCAATTTACTTTTTCTTTCTAAATTGGGGTTTGAGTTATAAAAATTAAGCTTGTTTGATTGGAAATACTTAAGTTAAGTCATTTATAAAATTGGTTTATAAGTTTCTTTTCGATTGATAAATTGGATTTCATCTGTGCAAAAACATTAAAAAATAGTTTGAATTGACAAAACTCAGCCAATTAATGAGTTAGTTTCACATCATGTTTAATAATAGGCCGATAGAAATAGAGGAATAAAGGACCTACCTTTTATTAGTTTTGCTTAAAAACATATTTGCCAAAATTATATTTATGCAAGTTTAGCACGACAATAACAAATTACAACTTACAATAGAACAAGGAAGCAACTACTTGTTTGTCAGTGTTTTTGGCTTGATTAGAGAGGAGAGCATTCATATACTAATATGTATATATATAGGCATTATTATGATTTTTCTAAGAAGACGAACTAAAGAACTAGGAGAATATGAAAACAATGGGTCACTTGAAATATGTTAGTGCAGGATATAATACTCTCTGGAGTAGACTTTAAGTGGTTTTGAGCTTCGAAAATGTTGTTAGTGTCATGACCCAACCTAATCTTGGTAAGATATTGTCCGTTTTGGGTCTTAACAAGGCTCGCATGGTTTTGTTCCTGGGNTACTTAGATACATAAAGATATACTGGGTATTGATCCTAGGGTGATAGTCCATTGATTGAGTACTAACCCAAAGATAAAATTGATTTGACAGAAAAGAAGTAGCCTAAATGCCGAAAGATCTTTAGCTGTGAAAGAAGAAATAGATAAACCTTTTAAGCTTGGTTTTATCAAGGGGCAAGATATCTTAAGTGTTTAGCCAATATTGTGGTGGTGAAGAAAACTAATAGAAAATAGAGGATGTGCATTGACTCTACTAATCTTAACAAAGCTTATCTAATAGATTGTTTTCCTTTACTGAAGATTGATCAATTAGTAGATGCAACAACTTGGCATGTATCGCTAAGCTTTATAGATGCATAATCAGGATATAATCAGATAATGATGCATGAACCTGACTAAGAGAAGACCACCTTCATCACTAATCAAAGTCCTTATTGCTACAAAGTTCTGTCGTTTGGACTCAAGAACATTGGGGCCATCTATCAGAGAGGTCACCTATCAGAGATTATTAAATACTACCTTTGTTCAACAAATTGGGTATACTATGGAAGTTTATGTAGATGACATGCTTACCAAGAGCTTTACACCTAAAGATCATTTAAAAGATTTATGGGATACCTTTAATGTTCTTAAGAAGTACAAAATGAGATTAAGTCCAACTAAATATGCATTTGTATATCATCAAGAAAATCTTTGGCTTTATGGTGAATCAAAGAGGTATTGGGATCAATCTTGAGAAGATTCAAGCATTGGTTAACATGAAGTCTCCAAAGAATGTTACAGAAATTTAGAGGTTAACGGTTTAAGTAGCAGCCCTGAATTGCTTTGTCTCTCGAGCCATAGATAACTGCTTTTATTTCTTCAAGGCTCTTAGCAAAGGAAACGAGATGAAGTAGACAAAGGAATATGGAAAAGCTTTTAAAAAACTTAAAGAATATTTAAGAAGTGCCTTTTTGCTTGTTAAGATAATCCAAGGCGAGTCATTCTTCTCTATCTTGTGATGTCTAAACACACCACTAACTTTATCCTTATCTGAGAAGATAATGGAGTTCAAAGGCCTATATACTACATAAGTCTTAGTAAGATTGTCCTAACCTTGATTGTTTTAGCAAGAAAGCTAAGACCTTACTTGTATGTTCATACTGTAATTGTTCTTACTAATAAGCTAATTCGACAAGTCTTGGCTAAGCCTGATGACGAAGTGGCTTATTGAGCTTGGAGAGTTTGATATCTTGTATTATCCTAGGACATCATTAAAAATACAAGTAGTGACAAACTTTATTGCTGAATTTATTAAAGAAATGATAATATCACTTGATATTGAAAAAGAACATCATGATAAATGACCTCTCTACGGTAATAGATCCTCTAGGAAATGATGATGTGGTGAGGGATTTTTAGCGATCACCCTAAACAACATTGAGATTAGATGTGCTTTTAAATATCGCATCAATGTTACTAACAATGAGGTACAGTATGAGGCTCTTCTTGCCAGCTTTAAGTTAGTTCGAGCATTGCGTGCAAAGGATTTGCTTGTTTTTAGTGACTATAATTAGTGGTTAATCAAGTGAATTGCAACTATACAGCTCAGGATTTCAACTTGATTACATATCTTGATGAAGGTAATGAGTTACTAAGGGACTTTAACGACAAGGTAAAACAAATTTCTTAAAGGAAAACACACGACTTGATGCTTTGGGTCAACTGGCTTTCTTGCCTGAGAAAAACTTCCTAAGATTAGTTCCAGTAGTCATCATCCCAAAGCCAAACATAATCAAATTCGAACAAAATAAAATAGTAACCATTGACCATTGAATTTTTTGGATGGATCCAATCATAAGTTAGCTTATGAATGGAACTTTACCTAAGGACAAGAATGAATATAAGAAGGTGAGATACCAAATTGCAAGGTATGTGATCATGGATAATCAACTTTACAAATGTGGATATTCACTTCGTCTTCTTAAGTTTTTGACAGATAAAGATGGATATAGTGTTCTACAAGCATGTTTGGTAGCACTCATAATGCTGTATTAAGAGTTTATATTGTATTAATACAATACTATATCATGTTTGGGCTTTATTAGATATTGTAACATTATGATGTGGCAAAACCTACATAAAGTAAACCCACAGGGGGTTGGGTTTATGCATGTTTCTTGCCATTTAACAAAACAAAAACAAAGAAAAAATAGAAAAACACTTGATCACTGCTCATCTATGTTTGTCAACAAAATTGGCCAGCTAGCTTTACTCCATCACTATCACGCTAGCTGGCTTTGCCGTGAGACACCCCAACTCTATTACCATCCTATCATATGAGCCATAATTTCGCTAACACTACGCTGTCAGACACTATAGCCCATTAATCACTACGCTGCGTAAGAATATTGCTCTTGGATCTTCAAGCTGCAGGTTTGATTCTCAATTTACTTTTTCTTTCTAAATTGGGGTTTGAGTTATAAAAATTAAGCTTGTTTGATTGGAAATACTTAAGTTAAGTCATTTATAAAATTGGTTTATAAGTTTCTTTTCGATTGATAAATTGGATTTCATCTGTGCAAAAACATTAAAAAATAGTTTGAATTGACAAAACTCAGCCAATTAATGAGTTAGTTTCACATCATGTTTAATAATAGGCCGATAGAAATAGAGGAATAAAGGACCTACCTTTTATTAGTTTTGCTTAACAACATATTTGCCAAAATTATATTTATGCAAGTTTAGCACGACAATAACAAATTACAACTTACAATAGAACAAGGAAGCAACTACTTGTTTGTCAGTGTTTTTGGCTTGATTAGAGAGGAGAGCATTCATATACTAATATGTATATATATAGGCATTATTATGATTTTTCTAAGAAGACGAACTAAAGAACTAGGAGAATATGAAAACAATGGGTCACTTGAAATATGTTAGTGCAGGATATAATACTCTCTGGAGTAGACTTTAAGTGGTTTTGAGCTTCGAAAATGTTGTTAGTGTCATGACCCAACCTAATCTTGGTAAGATATTGTCCGTTTTGGGTCTTAACAAGGCTCGCATGGTTTTGTTCCTGGGGCACCTATACACCCCAGTACGCGTCTTGCCAATTAAGATGTGGATCACCCCTTATAAACCCAACATCTCTCCCGTGATTTGCCGATGTGGGATTCGCTTAGGGTGTTACATACACCGCCTTGAGAGACTCAGCGTCATGAGGTTTGCCCCAACATCGCTCAAGAGGACACGAGGAGCTGCTCTGATACCATCTGTCATGTTTTTTTTTTGGGGTCTATCTGGGTAACCTCTATATCACCTCTCTGCACTATTTCTCTTATGAGATGGTATTTCCTTTCTATATGTTTTTGCTTTCTGTGGTTTTTTAGTTCCTTAGATTGAGCCACTGCTATACTATTATCACAAAATAGTTTAAGAGGTGTACTTCAAGATCTTGTCGGAACTTACGGAGCCAAACAACTTCTTTAGCAGCTTCAGATGCAGCCATATATTCAGTTTTTGTTGTGAAGTCTGCGATACAACTTTGTTTCACACTCCTTCAACTTATAGCTCTATATTATAATATAAACACATAATCGGAAGTTGATTTTTTGAAATCTTTATCTGACATGAAGTCAGAATCAGTGTAACCCACTAGAATGAGATCATTACCAGAATACCCAAGCATATAATTCTTAGCTCTTTTCAAATACTTAATTATATGCTTAACTGCAGTCCAATGTTCAGGACTAAGATTAGATTGATATCTACTGACCATATGTACTACAAAGCAAATGTCTAGTCTAGTACATAGCATGGCATACATGACACTTCCCACAACTTTTACATAGGGAACTCGCTTTATTTTTTTTTCTTTTTCCTCAAGTGTCTTAGGCGACTGATCTTTGGAGAATGTAATTCCATGCCAAATCTAGCTAGTATCTTATCAATGTAAGCAGTTTGGGATAAGGCTAAAGTTTTATTCTTCCGGTCTTGAAGCAATTTAATCCTAAAAATATAACTTGCCTCTCATAGGTCTTTCATATCAAACTATTTAACCAAAAAATTCTTTATTGATGATAATACTTCAATATCGTTTCCAATTAAGAGAATGTCATCTACATAAAGAACAAGAAAAACTATATTTTTTCCCTGAATTTTCTTATATACACATGGCTCATCAATATTCTGTATGAATCCAAATGTTTTAATTATTTGATCAAATATGATATTTTATGACCGGGATGCTTGCTTTAATCCATAAATAGATTTTTGTAACTTACATACTATGTGTTCTTGGCCTTTTTTAATGAACCCATATGATTGTTGCGTATGGATGTCTTCTTCAAATTGCCCCTTAAGAAACGTAGTTTTGACATCTATTTGCCAAATTTCATAATCCAGCACTGTATCGATAGAGAGCAGAATCCTAATGGATTTAAGCAAAGCAATTAGTGAAAATGTTTCCTCATAATCGATTCCCTCTTTCTGAGTATAGCATTTGGCTACTAATCTTACTTTAAATGTTTCCACCATTCCATCTACTCCATTTTTTCTCTTGTAGATCCACTTACACCCTATAAGTTTTACCCTATTTGGTGCCTCTATAAGTTTCCAGACTTTATTGGAATACATAGATTCCATTTCTTGGTCGATAGTGTTTTTCCATAATTCAGCATCTCCATCTAATAGAGCTTCATTATAGCTAGTCGAATCCTGTACTTGTCCATCTGAGATAGTTGTATAAGTTTCTCCTAGTAACATGTACCGTGCTGGTAATCTAATTACCCTCCCACTACGATGAGGTTCTATAGATGATTACTGTTTAGGGGTAATATTGCGATGTCCATATTGTTGCTCTTCTTCTTGTTGATTAATAGGTACCGAAATCTGAGCATCAACATTATCTCCTGATAACTCTTCTAGTATTGCCTTACTCTTTGGTTTGAAGTTATTCATATAGTCTTCTTCAAAAGAAGTGAAATGTGTACTCACAATTACTTTTCTGCCATGAGGACTATAAAATAAACCTCCCATTGTTCTTTTGGGATACCCAACAAACATACAAACCTCAGAACGTGAATCCATTTTGTCAGTCTTTGGTTTTAGTACATGCGTTGGTGATCTCAGTCCTGTACTCTTTAAATTTTTTAAGAGTTTCAGACTTATGACGCACTAGATAAACATAATCGTATCTTGAATAGTCATAATTGAATATGATGAAATACACATAAACTCTTCAAACTTGTATATTGATTGGTCGACATACATTTGTATATACTAATTGAAGTGGTACTGTTGCACGTATTCCTTTAGCCAAGAAAGGCCTTTTAGTCATTTTTCCTTCTAAACAAAATTTACAGAATGACAATGATTTATTTTCTAATGGACCTAAAAGTCCATCTTTGATCATTCTTTGTATCCTATTTAGGGTTATATGACCTAAGAGTAAATGCAAGAGGTAACATTGGTTAAAAGAAAATTTTCTTTTCTTAGATAAGTGCATATGCTCATTATTTTCAATCATTGTGTCATGCATAGAATGGATCAGAGGACTTAAATGATATAAATTATCTTCCAATGTACCAGAACATATTAGTCTATTATTTTTCAAAATAGAAACAGAGGAACTAAAATTTATAGTGTACCCTTGTTTAGACAAACAAGCTACTGAAATTAAATTCCTCTTAATGTCTGGAACATAAAGACAATTATTCAAAACTAAAGTCTTACTATTAAAAGATAATAAAACAGATATAGTTTTCACTGCTGACACAAACTGGCTTGTCCCTAACTGCAGCTTGACGCTTCCTTCACCTAGTTTCCTGGTTTACAAATATGATTAGTTGCTCTAGAATCCAAGACCCAAACATCAACAGGATTCTAAACAAAACAGGTCTCTATGACTAAAAGATTTCCCATACGTGATTTCATAATCTTAGGGCAATCATCTTTGCCAGTGACCCTTTTGTCCACACTTGAAACACTTGCCTTTCGGCTTGCCATCTTTCTTAGTAGACATTTTTTTTCCCAGCTTTCTTCTTTTTGCCTTTTGGCTTAGGCTGAGAAAAAGTATTTTTTTAGTAAGGTTAATGCTTCCTAGAGATTTTTCAGCAAGATAAATCTCTTCAGCTGAATGAAGTTCGTTCATCAATTATGTTAAGGTCATATTTCTTTTATTCATATTATAATTGACCTTAAACTGCTTGAATATTTCAGGCAGAGATTCTAGCACCATCTCAATATTTGAATTATCATCGATTTGTGCACCCTTAATCTCAGCCTCATTTAAATAGTCCATCATTTTCAGGACATGATCACGAACTCTTATACCATTTCCCATCTTGGAGTTCATAACACCTTTCAGCGCCGCTTGTCTCGCAGAGTGAGTACTTGTTGGTTATTTTTTAACTCAATTGCTATTGACGTCAATGTGCAAATGGACACAATAAGTAATAAAGTGATTAATATTTGAGATCGTCTCCACAGGGATTGATGTTACTAGAAAGGCTACAACAATCATGATAGTGCAAACTTCCTTTGTTCCAAAAAGATTCTAATTAAAAGTAAATTACTACCGAAATAGACAATAAAAGAAAAAATAAAATAAATCAATGCAGTAATAAAACAAATTAAATGAATTGCGTAAAAAGATTTCAATGGGAATGAGGTAGTTAAGTGATCGAACTCTCTCCATGGACTTTGTCTAAATTAACACCAGTTGTTACAACAATTCCTACGACACTGGGCAGAATTATTTTGCATCCTCAGTTGTCGCTTATCAGATTTGTCATACCCTTAAGCACCCGAATAATGACCAATTGTTAACCCACATACGGTATGACATTATGAGCATACACTCTACCCAACAATGTGAATTCTTATGTCTAGTTCTTTACAAATCAAATATAGCCCTTTTGGGACTCAAGTAATCTCAGTCCAGGAAACTTAAATTAAGATCAAGTATTACTCTAATAATTTCCACTAAGATAGGCCCTTTTGCGGCTCTATCTTAACTTGAACCATTAAATGAGTGGTCAACCGAAATAATGATTATAATAATAGCTATTAGAGTAAAATGCTACAGCAATCTTGCAGCAACTCATAAGAACAGTCAAAAACCCATTTAGATTATTTGTCACTCAACTACAATCAAATTTAGTTCATACTTAGAAAAAGAAAAATAAACAGCAAAATACCAGCCATGAAATACATCGGTTCAATCAAAGAGTAAGTAAAGGAACAAGTAAAGAACGATGAAAATTGAATCCACAATAGCTCTGTTGGTTTATCTTCACTGGTGCAAACTTGCTTTCCCGTGAATTATGATTTTGTTCTCCTTTTCCCTTTGATTTCTCCAATGTTAATTATTTATCATGTTTTTGACATGAAAGTAAGGCTAATAATTTGTTAACAGAGTTTCGTTAGGAAGGCTAATAAGAAATTTTTGTTGAGTGTATAACCATTGTTTCAATATACGTATCTTTCATATCATGCAGCCACCGTTAGGGTGATCAACAAATTGAAAAATATTTCGATCTTATCTGTAAAGAAGTTCATCAAATAAAACGTCTAATATATATACCCTCCGTAGGGAGTAACACTATATCATGAAGTCGAGGTATATATATACACATATATATATAATTTTATTATTGAACTAACAATAAAACCCGTGGAAAAAATTATCTTGAATTTTCCCTCTCCCACTCAATATTTTAAAGGTTTTTTTTCCTTTCAAACATATACAGATTATATCCTATATTGTTAATTGCATGCTTCCCAAAATAATATTATCTAGAAGAAATATAAAATTATTAAGCACATGCAAATGTCAAACAATATATATATATATATATCTACATTCATAATTTATAGACGCCATATATTTTATGATACTAGTATTACGATGCGTAGAGTGGCACTTCCTGTTCTATATGATATGTTATCATGGCATGTTATCAACCAAACATAGCATATAGATAAAAGCAATTAAACAATCTCAATTCATGGTTTTCCTAGGAAAAAATCGACTTAATCTATAAGCCTAATATCTACTGGGCTTCAAGCCAATATCCATCTTTCTTCTTTCTTTTCCTTGTATTGTTCTTATCCATAATTATTAGCTTGGGGATTTTTGGGCTTTTAAAATTTTATCCTTGGTTTAATTTTTAAATTTAAATTTGGCCACCTTTTAAATAAAAATTCTATTGGGTCTTATTTTTAAATACTTATTTTTATAAATATAATCCGGACCCAATTAGTTTAATATAATAAGCCCAAATTTATCTTCAAAAATTTTTGTGCCAAATAAATTTTATTATTTATCTACCAAATTTTCATTTATATAACCCAATTTTGAAATTCGTTAAATGGGCTTGGGACCAATATAAATAAATTTGGACAAATAATAACAATTGGGGTTATCAAATTTCTATTTATATTATCCAATTGATAGCCAATAATGGGCTTGCATCCATTATAAATAATTTTGATTTTTTCTGGCTAAAACCCAAAATACGTAGGCTGAACCGTAAAATAATGAAATTGTAGGGTGCCATGGGGTATAAACCCAAAACCCTAAATCACTTATTTTTCTTCCAGCCGCCGTTAGGGATGATAAATTTTTTTAGACCCGGCTGGGACCTGAAAATACCTGAACGATCCGGTCTGGGTTTAACCCGTACCCGATGCATTAATAATGCGGATCCGGTTTGTTTTTTTTTAAATCCGGACATATCTGGGTCTGGTTTTGGGTTTGGGTGAACCCAAATTTCCAGAACCCAGACCCAGACTACATTGTTTTTATAATTCATTTATTAATTAATTTTTGTTGCAAAGCTTAAAAGCAAACAAAACAAACCTAGAAACCCTAAAGCAAAACAAAACAAACACACCAGCCGCCACCTTAGGGAAAGAAAATTGAGTAAAACAAGCCCTAGCCGCCACCTCAATCTTCATCTTCCTCATCCCCAACGCTCAACATTAATTCAATGGTTCATCAATACATCATCAATTTAAATCATCGTCAGTTCATTATCCATTATTATTAAGAACAACAAACAACAACCAAGCTCCACCACCACCAAATTCGATATTGCCTCTTGCCAAAGAGCAAGCTTTGTCACTAGCCGCTAACCCCTTCTCGTCGATGATCACATTTTTCACCGGACTTAACCACCCATCGCCGCCTTAGCTACGACCTGATCAATCAAAGATAATTTTCATTCCCTTCTATGTATTTCTTTTTAGATTTTTTGCTTTTGCTTATTTTTGGTAATTATTAATTTTTGTTGTTGTTGTGAATAGCCAAATGTATCGTTTTAACACATAATGTCGATATAATTGTAAATTTTATTATTGAAGCAAGTAAATTTAGTTGAAATCCATGAATTTGACCTATTATTTTTTGCTTCTGCAATTCCAAAGAGGCGAAAGTGGCAAGCACTAAGTTTGCCTTCATCCAACTGTTGAGAATGTCAAGTAAAACGACATTGAAGGAGGTTTTCAAAGACATAATCCACACTTGTCAAAGGGATAATCTGCACTTGTCAAAGACGATCCGCGCCGAACGAATTNCCTACTATTTTTTGCTTCTGCAATTCCAAAGAGGCGAAAGTGGCAAGCACTAAGTTTGCCTTCATCCAACTGTTGAGAATGTCAAGTAAAACGACATTGAAGGAGGTTTTCAAAGACATAATCCACACTTGTCAAAGGGATAATCTGCACTTGTCAAAGACGATCCGCGCCGAACGGATTGACACATTTCCTTCCGTATTCACATATGTAATCTTTGAAAAAATGTAACCTCTGCATCTATAAATAACTCTCAGTGTATAATGTTTTATTTAAGAAATGAAAACATGTTTCAACATGGTATCAGAGCCATGAATACGTTCAAGTTTCTTCAAGTTTCGTTGCTCTGTTTGTAACAAAAACAGAGGAAACCAAATTCTTCCCACAACCATTTTTCCCACCATTTTCTTCCTTAAAATCATTCCTACCATTACAAAAATCCATTCCGATTAAAAAACAAGCCACCCATACATAAAAAACTTGAGTTTACAAATTTATCAACAACCCTATAAATTTTCCAAGAGAGTGTTCCTCAAAAACCAAGAATACCGTCAAATTTCTCAGTTTCTAATAAGCAAACCGTAAAAATTTCGCATTTAAACACAGCCACACGCGCTCCCATGCGCCACCCGAAACCACGGCCAGCCAACCACGCGCCTTTGTCATCTTTCACGTGCTCTAGAGGTTGAAGAAGGCTACAACCGACATGTCGTTTTTATCTCCAGAGTGCAGCAGTCTTCAAACAACGTGTCGTTTTTCATTACATTAAAACCGACATGTCGTTTTTCATTACATTAAAACCGACATGTCGTTTGTAAATTAGAGACAAAACGACGTGACGTTTAATATCTAGAAGTGCAGCAGTCTTAAAACGACGTGTCGTTTATATTCCGTCAGAACCTATATATCGTTTCGACAAGCAAAGGCCAAACGACTTGTCGTTTTTTGATCTAAAAAGGTTATTTTTTCTTATTTCAATCTAGACGCCCAAAAAAAAGAAGAAGAAAAAAAGAGAGAAAAATAAGAAAGAAAAAGAAAAAGAAAAAAAATAGAGAAAACTCCAACTGAATCTGCTCCTGTTGTTATTCAATCTGTTCAATCTTATGGAGTATTTAATATTGGAATTATCCTCACTGAGACAAACGACGATGTTTGGTCTCAAATAATGGAGATGCATCTCGCAGAAAGAGAAAAACTCTCATATATTCGTAGCAACACAAAGCCATCTGAGGAATCTTCAAAGGAATATGAGAAATGGTATAGTGTGAACCAAAAAGTAAAAAGATGGTTACTCATATCCATGTCTGCGGAGATCATGAAGCAATATTTACGAATTCCTACAGCCTATGAAATCTGGGATGCATTATCAAAAGTCTTCTATAATGGAAGTGATGAATTACAAGTTTTCACTCTAAACCAGAAGGTGTTCTCTACCAAGCAAAATGGACAACCACTCTCTAAATTCTATGGAGAATTGGTTGAAATATTTCGAGAACTTGATCACCGAGATAAAGTGGTCGTAAAGGATCCAGAAGATGTTGTAATATACAGAAGGTCTGTTGAAAGATTGAGTGTGCAAATTTTTCTTGCTGGGCTAGATGAAGAATTTGACCAAGTTTGTGGAGAAATTCTACGAAAAGATATTATCCCAGACTTAGAAGATTGTTGTTCTCTGATCCGAAGAAAAGATGTACGGCAAAGCAAACTAAACAAGAAGGCCGACTCAGAAATGTCTACTATGATAGCACGACAGTAGCCTCAAAGGAAGCTTGTTGACAAGTCATCACTCCATTGCACTCATTGTAGGAAGAAGGGTCATACGAAAGAACAATGTTTTGAAATCATTGGATATCCTGACTGGTGGAATACTCGAAAGAAGAACACCAAGCAGAATACCAAGCAGGGATCAAAAACTGCAGTAGCTGAATCCACATCCACTACAGATCTTAGAAAAGAATCTTCAGTGCAAATCGCAACCTTTGTCAGTCCAGGTAAGGCCCTTAAAACTCTTACACCTGTTATTAATAGTACATGGATAATTGATTCTGAGGCAACTGATCATATGACTTTTGATTCTCGACAAATTTCTCAATTGAAACCATCTTTACAAAAACATATTTCCACTGCAAATGGATCTACAACCTCAGTTATTGGGGAAGGATCTTTACGACTCACAGATGAATTAAATTTAGACTCTGTATTAATTATTCCATTTTTAGATTATAATCTTTTATCTGTGTCTCAATTAACCACTTACTTATCAGATGTTGTAATTTTTTGGCCTGATCATTGTGTGTTTAAGAACATCCAAATGAAGCAAACGATTGGTTATGTATTTCTTCATGTGACTCATTCTCGATTGCAGTTGTGTCTGAGTTATTTTGCTCCCCAAATGTGTCTTCACTTATCTCAGCCTAAGAATCATCACCATTTTGTTTTCCAGTATCTTGAAGGTTTACTACCTCAATAGAAGATTGACTTTCTTCAGGTGGAAGATACGTAAGAGTATGAATTTCCTCTTCATTATATTCCCCCTGAAATTCAGGCTTTGACAAGTAGTACATGATATCTTCATGAAAGACGACATCCATGGTGATGTATATTTTTCTTGATGGTGGATGATAGCATCGATATCCCTTTTAATGTAAGGCATACCCTACAAACACACAACGTAGTGCTTGAGAGATAATTTGTCTTGTTGCAGCAAATGAACGAAGCCAACACAGCCAAACACATGTGGGGGGAAATTCGGCACATTTGGTGGCATAATTGCATCATTCAGAACCTGGAAAGGAGTCTTGAATCCAAGGGAGCTTGAAGGCTACCAGGTTTAGAACCCGCAATTCGGAAACCATGATTTTTCCTGGTTAAACCCGGCCCGGACATGCAGTTAAATAATCTGGGTTTATATCCGGATCCGAGAAGATAAATTATCATCCGGGCCTGGAACTAAAAAGGCAAACTTGGACCCGGATTTTACCATCCCTACCTGCCGTTTCTTCTTCTGTTTGCCACCGTCAACTTTTCTTTGTTTTCTTGGGTTCTTTGCATTATTTTATAATAAAAATAATATTTACAAGAACTCCTATACCATAAATGGCTTACAAAGAATCTGAGCACACCCGGCTTGAGGATTTCATTATCCAAGCCTTCCAAGGCTTCAAGCGCTTACAATTGACTTCCAAAGTGTCAATGGACATTTACAACAAGAGATTATCCCCAATCTTTTAACACAAGTATATCCCAACACTTACAGCCTACCTGCCGTTTCTTCTTCTATTTGCCACCGTCAACTTTTCTTTGTTTTCTTGGGTTCTTTGCATTATTTTTTAATAAAAATAATATTTACAAGAACTCCTATACCATAAATGGCTTACAAAGAATCTGAGCACACCCGGCTTGAGGATTTCATTATCCAAGCCTTCCAAGGCTTCAAGCGCTTACAATTGACTTCCAAAGTGTCAATGGACATTTACAACAAGAGATTATCCCCAATCTTTTAACACAAGTATATCCCAACACTTACAGCCTACCTGCCGTTTCTTCTTCTATTTGCCACCGTCAACTTTTCTTTGTTTTCTTGGGTTCTTTGCATTATTTTTTAATAAAAATAATATTTACAAGAACTCCTATACCATAAAGGGCTTACAAAGAATCTGAGTACACCGGGTGTGAGGATTTCATTATCCAAGCCTTCCAAGGGTTCAAACGCTTACAATTGACGTCTAAGGTGTCAATGGACCTTTACAACAAGAGATTATCCACAATCTCTTAACCAAGTGTATCCCAACACTTACAACCTCTCAATTTGATTTTACAAAAAGGATTACAAAAATTTCTCTCACATAATGTGTTTGAATACAAATGAAAGCCCAATATGTGTGAATAAATGAAATAAATACACAAAGTTTATTCTTTTAGATTTGCAGAGAAAATGCTCAAAATATCAATGGTTACATCATCTTGAATGAGTTTGATTTGAGCCAATTTATAGTTGAGGAAGAAAACTAGCCGTTATTGACTTTCTGGTGATAACCGGCTTGCTACTTTTGTGAATCCGGTTAGCCGCTTCATATTACCTTTATATTCAAAAATTTAAATTTTTGCACATCCGGTATGCCACTTTCATGAATCCGGTTAGCCACTTTGCTACAGTGATTTTTTTTCCAAAATTACAGTTTGTCCCAAATCTTTATAAAATTATACTATGGCTCAAAAAGTTATCAAACTTTACAAAAATGTCCAATTTCAAAATTTCTAAATAATCCTTGTCATTCCCAAAATTTTATGAAATTATGATATGACCTAAAACACTATGAAACTTTTCAAATAAGTTCATTCTCCAAAATTCCAAGCAATACTTGTTGATTTTAAAGTTTTTAAAACTCTTTCAATTAAACCATAAACTTGAAAAACAACCAATTTCATAAAATCATTTTTCTATTAAATAAAAAACTTTTATAACGTGAAAATAATGATTTATTAAAAATATATAAAAAATAATTTGAGCTTTCAAAAACTTAATCATTCTTAATCTTGTTTGTTATCATCAAAATCAACATTATGGAAACATATATGTTAACAATCTCCCTTTTTTTTATGATAACAAACCTTTCATGTATTTAAAGAATGATTCCACAAATTGCTCTCCCTAAATGTAAGCTTCTCTTACAATTTGCCAATTAGCTAAATTAATAAATTTAATACATGTATTCTTCTCCTCCTTCATCATCAAAAAGAAAACTTAGTAGAAAAGAAAAAGAGTAGAAATTTGTTACTCATGTTGTCCGAGTAGAAATTTGGATAAAATCTCCCCCTAACAACAAGCATCACCTCAAATACAAGTTTAGTAATATTACTCTCAAATTATTATAAATCATGATACAAGTCAACTCCATATACAAATCATTGCACAATCCATCAACCATAAAAAGATCATGAACCATTATTCTATCAATTCCCAAATCAACAACTCATAACATAAAATTATCATATAAAACCACCGTGCAATCAAATCATCATCACATCCCAAAATCATCACCATAATCACATATCAATCATCAAAACAATATTCAAAGTGCATATTATTCTTCTCCTTTTGACAACATCAAAATGATTTATTACTTTGTCTCCCTCTTTGAACAACAAAAAAGTTCAAAATGCATATTATCCAAAATCATATTGTATGTTCCCCCTAAATATATGGCCAATTTAAAATTTTATCCAAAATAATTTTATCCAAAAAATATCATATTTATCTCTCCCTTCATCATAAAAAGAAAAGAAAAGATAAATATATGCAATCGAAACAAGATCATAAAAAATAATTCGATGAAGATATTACCCATTTTGTGCGAGCAAAAATTTCGGCAGAGTCTTCCCTTAAAAATGAACAAATCCTCAAATATACAACATGGTTAAAAACACTTCCATATAAGTTTAAAAAATTATAACAAACCAACAACTCCATCAATTTATCAAGGAACACACATATAATCATCAATCATCAAAATCATTAAGAAATCAATTTTAATAGTATTAATAACATGATTAGAGATATTAGTAAATTTCATCATCCCAAGTTCATGCCGAATTTTTAAAAATTGTTATTAGTAAAGAGGTTTTGAATTTTTTACCAAACTGGCATGCAAAAGTTATAAGACATATTGTCAACTATCCAAGCTCCATACTTACTAATCACGTTTTAGAAATCAAGACAACTAAACTCATCAAGATCTAATGTGCCATTTGAATATAACTTAAAATATCTTATATGCTTAAAACTCTCGAAGTATATGTATTTTTCCTTCTTTCGGCATCATTTAAAACAAGTAATGCATAATCAATAATACATCGATAAAGGACAAAAAATGCATCCATTCGCCAATCATAGATTGCATAAGATCAAATTTCATCAAATACAATATAATCATCAAAGCATATTCTTTATCATTAAAACTTAAGTAAAACATAAGTACATAATGGTAATATATAGATCATCAAAATCAACATATGGCAATATATAGATCATCAAAATCAACATAACTATTAAGAAAAACCATCATTATGAGCTAAAGAACAAGTGGTCAAATCCATTATTACAAATGCTCACATAGGCCAATTTAATGAATGATGATATAATACAATATATGACATATGCATATATACATAAGTGATGAACAAATAAGGAAAATGAATAAATGACATAAAACATGATGATAGACAATTAAAAAGATGAAATCAAAGATCATACAATTATCAAAATCAAACAAAGGCATCATGATAAGTTGACATGCTACCATCATATATATATATCCATACGTCATGATTACACACAATAATAATTCAATTATGTAAACATACTAGCATGCTTTTGCAAATTCAACCTATTATCCATCCATCATGATCCATTCAACAAAATCAATATGGCAAAATTGTCACCAAAGTAATTAATTAATCTTACTCATCATTTTCTCTTGGATCATGATCAAGTGATTATCCTCATAAGCTTTTATCAAGGAACTCTCTACCATTCCTTGATTGTGGTACCTACAAAGAAAACATTCACGTTGTGCCCTTTGGTACCCAAATACTCTTGGGTCATTGAGTGTTAGTAATGGTTCCTTTTGGAACCCAAACACACTTTACTCCATAATATGCATTTCTTTTAACTGGACATATATTCTTCATGTGACCATCTTGATTGCAATGGTAGCATACGACTTGATTGTTAATGAAGGTACTCTTCACAAAATAATTCTTATAATATTTTTGTTTCAAATTTGGCTTATAGCCAATACTTACAACCTCTCAATTTGATTTTACAAAATGGATTACAAAAATTTCTCTCACACAATGTATTTGAATGCAAATGAAAGCCCAATATGTGTGAATAAATGAAATGAATACACAAAATTTATACTTTTAGATTTGCAGAGAAAATGCTCAAAATATCAATGGTTGCATCATTTTGAATGAGTTTAATTTGAGCCAATTTATAGTTGAGGAAGAAAACTAGTCGTTATTGACTTTCTGGTGATAACCGGCTTGCCGCTTTTGTGAATCTGGTTAGCCGCTTCATGTTACCGTTATGTTAAAAAATTTAAACTTTTACAAATCCGGTATGCCGCTTTCATGAATCCGGTTAGCTGCTTTGCTACAATGTCTTTTTTTCCAAAATTATAGTTTTGCCTCAAATCTTTATAAAATTATACTATGGCCCAAAAAGTCATAAAACTTTACAAAAATGTCCAATTTTAGAATTTCTAAATAATGCTTGTCCTTTCCAAAAATTTCTGAAATTATGATATGACCTACACTACGAACCTTTTGAAATAAGTTCCTTCTCCAGAATTACAAGCAATGCTTGTTGATTTTAAATTTTTTAAAACTCTTTCAATTAAACCATAAACTTGAAAAACAACCAATTTTATAAAATTATTTTTCTATTAAATAAAAAACTTTTATAATGTGAAAATAATGATTTATTAAAAATATATAAAAAATAATTTGAGTTTTTAAAAACTTAATCATTTTAATCTTATTTGTTATCATCAAAATCAACATTATGAAACATATATGTTAACAATAAGGCGCCATTATATTTGCTCCCAGTAAGTCAATTAGTGAGCAAATTTAGTTCGTCGCCATTGATAATCAGCATGTGAAACATATTTAACAACAAAATAATTTCGTCACGAAAAGACATTTTTCTGACCAAAGAGATATCACTAAATCATTGTTTTTTGCGAAAAAAAATATAAACAAACATTCTTGTAATGAAATATATATCGTCGCTAAAAAAAAATTTTGTGACGAAACAAATTTCATAACTAAAACATCCTTTTTGCGATGAAAATATAATCATCACCGAAGCATCCCTATTACAATGAAATCCTTTTTGTCACTAAAACGGTCTTTTGTCAATGAAACTTTTTGATGCTAAAACAACTTTTTTTATATTTCCATTTCAAAATCCTTTTTGTAAAATAAAATTTTCATCACTGATTAGGGGTAAAATTGTATATTTATTAACATAATAAATTTTTCATCTAGGGATGGGCATGGGTCGGGTTGTCAACCCGACCCAACCCGCATATAAAACAGGTTGAAAAAATTCAACCCAACCCAACCCAACCCGCAGAGTTGCGGGTTGGGTCGGGTTGGGCTTTTGAAAAGCCCATTTTTATGGTCTAAACAAAAATGTATTAATTAGTTAAAAAAATTAAAAAAACACAAATACTAAAAGCCTTACAACAAATCCAATATTTCAAAATTTAACAATCAAATTATTAGTATATAACTAATGAAAAAAAAGTACATAAATTTAAAATCTTGTTTAATACAAAACATTAAAGTCGAAAGAGTGAAAAATTTTATAAGTCTTCCATACATAGGAGGAGAGTTTCCCGAAACCATTGCTCAACACCAACCAACAGGAGTGTGATGAAGATCAGTCCAATGACATCAAAATCCAGATCAATCCAAATTAATGACATTAAAATCTTATGCCAATCTTGAATCTATATGACAATAAAAATAAAAATATTAGGTATATATGTTATAACAAATAAATACAAGGAAAATATACATGGAATAAAAATAAAAATCATAATATAAATATTTACCTGATGTAATTGATTCATAAAATGCCATATGTTCAACCGAAGATGTATCCTCTTCTACAGCAATACAAGAAGAACAAAGCCAAATTTGCCCACATATCAAGCTCTCTACCATTTTAGGACTCAAAGAAGCTCGAAATGGATCAAGAATGCGTCCTCCTGTACTGAATGCAGACTCAGAAGCAACTATAGATATTGGGATTGCAAGAATGTCTTTGGCTACATTAGACAAAACTTTATACTTCCCACCATTTACCTTCCACCAGTTCAACAAATCAAATGAATCGTCAAAGCAATTTTCACAATCATCTAATAAATATTTGTCCACTTCATTTTTCAACTCTACACCATCCTCTTGCAGCTGCTTCTTTTTATATTTTGAAAGTTTTGCTACCTTGGCTAATCTATAATCAATAATATCACTTTTTTTCTCTAACTCGAATGGAAAAATGACAGCATTAACATATTGGTTTTGACTACCACCATCACATCTAGGGTTATTATTTGTGTAAAACTCATACAAAGAAGACAATAAGCCCTTAATCACTTTTATGAGCTCACACACAACATTTTCATCATACAACTCCTCAAAACAAAATTTCACAAAACTCAATTTATAACGCGGATCAAGCACAACAGCAATAATTAACAACTTATTTAGAGTGTTGAGGGAACCCCAATATTTGTCATACTTCTCTTTCATCTTCTTTGCCATTGCACTCAAATAAGAATCATCACTTAGTATCAATCCTTTTAAATTTGACTCTATAGAATGCATCTCGTGAAAATACAAATGTGATGAAACAGACAAAGAAGCACTAAATTTTTTAGTGATTTCATAGAAATTCTCCAAAAAATTATTCAACACACTTGCATTCACCCAATCTATAAGTTCCGGTGGCCCAATCCTTTTTTTTCCACCCTCTTTCTCTTCAAAATAGGATCTATAAAATCCATCATCATCCTCCAATCGCTCAAAAGCTTTTTGATATACAAGAGCACTCTCTAACATCAAATAGGTGGAATTCCACCTAGTAGGAACATCCATCACAACAATACGTTTAGAATCAAGTTTTTCATGCTCAACACATTTTCTAAACCTTATTAATCTAGCTGGTGATGATCTTACATATTTCACTGCATTGCGAATGCTAGAAACAGAATTATTCATCTCTTTCAATCCCTCAGTCACAATCAAATTTATAATATGTGCACAACATCTAACATGAAGATAATCACCATTCAACACAAGCCCACCCCAGTTATTCAGCTTCTTTTTTAAATAAGAAATGACCAAATCATTCGAACTTGCATTATCAACAGTAATTGTAAACACTTTATCAATACCCCATTCAAGCAAGCAAGACTCAATCAATTTTCCAATTGTATCTCCTTTATGATCATCAATCTGGCAAAAGTTTAATATCCTTTTATGAAGTTGCCACTCATCATCAATAAAATGGGCTGTAATAACCATGTAATTCAAATTTTGTGTTGAAGTCCAACAATCAGTTGTTATACAAACCCTATACTTATTACTAGCAAACACTTTTTCCAAATTATTCTTCTCATTTAAGTACAACTGATACCCATCTCTAGCAACTGTTCTCGTAGAAAAACGATCAAGTTTTAGACAAGCTTTGCTCATAAATTTCTGCAACCCTTCTTTTTCAACAAAACTAAAGGGCAATTCATCAATAATTATCATCTCAATGCATGCTTTTCTAAGGTCCTCTTTGCTACAAGATTACTACCACCACCAGTTGTGTTATCCTCAAACACTAAGGTTTTTTTGTTTTAAATCAACTTTCCTATCAGTATAGGTTGTGCATGCTGACAAGTGATTCCATAAAGTACGGGTCCCAATAAATCTAGAATGACACACATACACTTTAGAACAGTAGTTACACTTACATTTTGTATCATTCTCAAAATTTGTGTAATGTTCCCATACTTGTGACACTTTTCCACTTTTTCCATTGCATGCATGTGTATTAATAACACTATCATTTGTACTTTGAGTTGTTGAAGATGTAGAGATATTAACACCTGGATTGGATGAATTTGCTTCCATCTACAGGGAAAAAATTCCAGGCCATGAATATTGTCATTATCCTATTAATAATTAACAAATAATCGAAAAAATAACAAATAGTGGTCATAGCAAGCTTAAAGCTCTTTTATTAATACCCTTAGCCATGTTTGGATACTGCGAAAAATAAATATGATTAGAATAATCTTATGAAAAAAAATCCATCTGAGATAGAATACATATGTGAATTTGAGAGCATGACTAGTTAATACTGAAAATATTTCTGCAGAACAATGCCCAGCAGATATTTGTCGAAAAGCCTTTTCCCTAAGATTGTAATAATAATAATTATTTTATTTATGTTAATCCGATTGTTGATTAAGCTTGACACCATCATAACAACCAAAAATTGACCAACTTTTATCAATAAAAAAAATATTATAAAGCACCAAATCATGAAATCAAATGGGCTAGACATTTTAACAATAAAAAATTGATCAACTTGTTTCAAAACAATAATAAATTAGTAAAATAGAAAGAAGAAGAAGAAAGAACCTAAGCATGTGACGATTTGTAGTTTGGGCAGCTTTTCAAGAAACGCCATGAGTTGTGATGTTGTTGTGTTCTATGCGCTAGCAGATGAGTAGCTGTTCTTTAAACAAGAGAATTTGAGTTTAGGGTTCTGAGAAACTTGCTAAATATATTTTTATATATACGGGTTAACGGGTCGGGTTGGGTTAAAAATTTGCAACCCGACCCAACCCGCAAACAGTGCGGGTTGAAAATTTAATAACCCAACCCGACCCGTAAAATTTATCAACCCAACCCAACTCGCAAAAATTCATACGGGTTGGGCGGGTTGGTGCCCACCCCTATTTTCATCACTGTAAAATAAAATTGTATATTATTAAGGGGTAAAACTGTTATTTTGTGCTTATAATATAATTTACATTTGTAATTATGTAACATATTATGAATTTCTAATTATTTTTCTAAATATTTGATTTTGTGTATTTTTGTTTGTTTATTAGAAAAAAAAATTTCATGCAATTTGAAGCTCCAAACAAATGTACGGATGTCAAATTTGGATTCCGGAAGTCCGAGAAATTTGGTAATTATCGAGGAGGATCTGCGACTTTTGTCCTAAATTTATAAGTTTTTACCACAGTAAATGTGGTAATTGTGAAATTATAAGTGTTTACTATGTTAGGTGTGATAATTGTTAGTGGAATGTGTTGGATGTGCTTGAGTGGATTAAGTTAGGTTTATATTTAGTTTCTGGGACAAATGTATGATTAAGATGTAATTAACTTTATTTATTGGTATGGTGTGGATTAATCATGTATCAGTATAAATAGATGGAGAGAACACACCTCTTTACACCTCTTTTTCTCTTCTTACCCTCAAATTCTTCTTCTCATCTCTTTTTGTAATATATTTTCAATAAAATAAAATTAGTTTTATTTTCAATTTTCAAATATCATTTTTTTAATTATATATTTTTCAATTTTAATAATTCCATTTATTTCAAATATGTTTAGCTAAATACTAATAGTTAGGGTAAGGTGAAATTCTTAGTAGAAAAATATGATTTAATTAAATTCTATTTTTAATTATATAAATTAAATTATTTTCTATTTAATTTTATCCACATTTT
>MKYO02029779.1:53545-125229 GCA_002013955.2 Citrus medica
AAAAATCCTAAAATAACATCCTACATCAATGGATGGCTATGATTACATTGATTTAATAACATAGATTTTTAATAATAATTTCTTAATTGTATATAATTAGTAATTCTTAATCAACATTTCTCTTTCCTACTTATTTACTTATCCCTCCATAGTTTTTATTTTATTCTTTTAACTTAGTAATCAACTAATGTTGTAGGTCGCAGCGGACAAGATCTTTATAATTAATGAAGAATGTTTTATTTGTTTAAATAGCACGTATCATCGTAAAAAAAAATGGCATTACAACTTTTTCTCCCATTTTTAAGAAGCACGTCCCTAATGACAACTTCCTCTCTGCTAAATACAATTTCATCAAGGAATACTTTCTCTCTACTATCTAATAAAAATAGTGAAGACATCAGTAATATTTCAGGCTACGACATGAATTAATCCCCCAAATTAAGATTTTCGGGGTGGAAAGGAAAGCAAGTGACGACTAATACAGGCACGAGCAGCTACTAAAATGTGAATGCACAAATTTTTTTTTAATTTGCAGAAACTCATTGTTAGAAAACGAAAGGTTTACTCCAGACTCATGAATTATACAGTAGAGGTGTGCATTACAAAAAGCTAAACTAGAAAATTAAATATATACGATTATGCCATAAATCTAGGGATTATGGAATTAATTATTTGTTGTTTTGCTTCTTGATCTCTATTAATTATTATGGGATTAATTATGGGATTACATGAATGGGAAGAAATCACGAAATAGAGCCAACAAAAATTGCATGGACAATCAGGGGCGATCTTCTAACTTTCTTAATTTACATTTATAAATTAGGAAATCTGATTTGGTGTTTTCCATCGCATATGTACTTGTGCGTGTCTGGCCATGTGTCACTTGATCATTAGTCAGACTTTTAGATGCCAACTGATAATCAGATGACACGTGGCCTGAGTGCAAAATAACATACACGACTATGCACACATGATTAGAAAGATATAAATAAATAATTAAAACAATTATATATTAACAAGATTGAGATTAACAAATTAATTTGGTGATAACAGTATTTTAGTAATTATAAAAAAATGTTGATCGAAAAAAGTGATCTCATGTTTACCTACTTAATTATTAATCGGTAAATTCATTCCATTTGACATTTAATGACTTTATAAACACACTATTTATCTCCATATCTAACACGTTCCTTCAAATACATCTACCTTTTCTTTTAAATATATAACTAGAAAATAGAACCGCGCTTCAACTTTGAAAAAATAATTTAGTATTATCATTTTTTCTTACTTTACACTGACTGAAGCTGATAAAAAATATGAATTAATTTTTTTTAAGATGAGACATCCTTATAAAAAACAAAAAAAAACTATTAGCCAGCAATACAAATAAAGAAGCAACACAAGATAAATAATAAAATGAGAGAATATATTATAGAGTGATTTTATTCATTCCAATTGTGTGTACAAAATAAAAAGATGAGCTGTCCTTTTATAGTTACATAATCACTCCATGAAATTAATGAAAAATTATGGATCATAATTCCTTGTGAGATAGTGGGAGTTATAGGGAAGCTAAAGGTTGCTAATGGGAGATAGTGGGGAGACTAAGAGATATATGTTATGAACATCTACATTTATTTTAATAAATTCATAACACTCCCCCTTGGATGTTCATTACAAAGAATATGCCTCATTAAAATCTTTACATAATTGTTATTGTGTAATAACAATCAAATTAATTATGAGAAGATGAAAAGTAAAATCTAAAAGAAAATTTCTCTATTTATTAGATGTAAAATTTCTCTATTTATTAGATAATAGAGAATATACAAAGATGAGAAATGGTGATGCCACATCACTTCCTCAAGTCCCAGCTTTATATATATATATAGATAGATTATTTTTTAACGATGATGAGATCTTTTATAGGGTAGGAGTTTTTGCTATATAATAATCATGTTTATAGGAGAATTTTTAAAGTACATCAAAAATATTTTATTCAATATATATATATATATATAACATGCGTAGTTTAATTGTATATAACCATTAATTACGTAGTTATTTTTTATATCTTTTAATTAAGTGCAGTAACAACCAATGGGCCTTTGGTCCAGTGGGAGAGCCCTTGCACTTACAATGTTGAGTGCAAGGGTTCGAGCCTCCATAAAAGCATTTATGGGGGTTATTTATAATCCTCCCTCAATTATCAAATAATTGAGTGGAGCCAGTCTATCCCTCACGAAATGTGAGTAGAGTGGACAACTTTCGAATATTTGAGAGGGTTTAAAGAATTTGGGCAGCGCTTCAGAAGAGTACATGCCATGATGAAGGTCCCAACTGTAGAGTCTGTTTGTAAATATTAATTGTAATATCTGTTGTAATATCAGTATTAGTCCTGTATAACAATATTAAAAAAAATATCAGTATCAGTCCTGTATAACAATATTAAAAAAAAAAAAGACTAAGTGCAGTAACACTGATGCACTCTAAAATCTCTTTTCTTTAAATAATGATTGCAAAAAGTGTGAATCATGCTGTGCTACAATAAAGTACAAGATGGATAAGTGTGAATCATGTTGTACTGCAATAAAGTACAAGACGATTTATCATCAATTACTTTGTCCGTCTTCTTTTTTACAATTATATATTAGCTAATGCTAAGTTACATACATATATCTTATAATTTTCTCACATAAATAGTGAGTGGGTCCACTTATATATTTTATGGACCATCAAACCATGTGTTTCACACTTGTTGCAATCATTTAAGCAACAGATAAATATCTAAAATTTTTATTTCGATTTGTTTCTTTCGTGGTAAATAATGTGCCATATATTTATTAAATACTAGACGATTGTTTATAATTTTAATTACATTATCTCGCTATTTAATTGATTAATATCATATCTATGGGTGTTTTGAATTTAATTTAATCTTTTCAATCCATCTGATCCGTAAAAATCTCATTTATGAATTAATAAATTAGATTCGATTGATAATTTAAAAATTAGCAGTTAGTGGATTAGATATGGATTTACTTCTGTAAATCCACAAAAAAATATTAAATTAAAAAATAAAACTTGTAAATGTGGCATTACTACTTACTAATGAATAAATAAATTAAAATATAGTTACATTAATACCACATTATATCTTATCCACTAACAATATAAAATTAAAAATTAAATAATTGTTGTGAAAAATTTTAATATACTCGCAAGACAAAAATTACCAAGGTTTCAGAATCCATCACTATTCATCTAATAATTATCTAATTATTAATTAATCCCCAATTTTAGAGTGACAACCCGAAATCAATTTATGTCATCTCATAAATATAATAATTAAGCCCAAATAAAATTAATCTTGTGTAGGTTCTTTTTCTGCTTAATAGTATGATATCTAAGCATCCCATTTAAACATATTGAATAACAAAAAGTCAAAGTTTCCTAAGTACTATGTGTAAACAATTTAATGAAAGACACGAAATCAAAGATGATCATGTATTAATTTCATAGATCCAAGGATAGATTTAATCGAATATCAATCCTAACAATCAATAATGTATGACAGAATTGGTGAAAATATTTAATAACACCCAATTAATCGTGTGAAATAAAAATCATAATCATCAAAGAACATATATAGAGAATTAATTAAATAAAAATAATAATTATTTCATTGAATATGATTTCATCTTTAACCTTAGTATAAGAAAATTAATTAGATATACTTGAATTAGGAGCAACAACAAAAATAAAATAAGCCATGGAAGCCGAACTGCTGCACTCGTCCTTTTCTCCCGTCTTCTGCCTTGCGTCTGCTCTTCTTCTTCCTGGCCGCTGCTTTTTTTCTAATTCCTTTTATATTGTAATGCCACCACAAAATCCTCAAATAAAAAGGATTTTCAAACAAGTCAAGCACACCCAACTTTAAGCCCATGCATGTGAAGCCCGCTTGAAATCAATGGTCAATGCTTTTCCAACTATTCACGTGAGATGCACAAGCTAATTATTCTCCTTTAAGCATCATTTTTCCTCTTTCCTTTTATTCTTCACAAGCGGCAATTATTTCCATAAACTCTAATTTGTTTCCTTTTTAAGCTCCCTTTCATCAATTGCTTCCACAAATTATTTTGATCTTTAATATTGTCCAATTATTATTCCTTATGCACTTTTCATCCACAATCTCCAATTAATTCCCTAATCAATAAAATAACTCAATTAATTAAAATAAATAAATAAAAATAACTAGCAATTATATAGTTAAGGGTAAAATATGTATTTAAATTATGCTAATCAAATACCCTCAAACTTAGATTTTGCTAGTCCTCAAGCAAAACTAAAACTGAAAAAAAAAATAACGAAACAAAAAGTAAATCCTAACTAAACCACTTTCGCAGGTGACCGTGATTGCATTTAACGTATGCAACAATCCTTTAAACCCCTAGGCGGCCCTAGTGGACGAGTTATAGTCTCGTGAGGGCTTTAGTGATGATACCCACGAACATCATTTTAAAAAAAATTAAAATGAAAATAAAATGAAAAGAACAACAAAGTTTAAACAAAACATGAAGATAGCCTCAAAGATTGCATAAATTATATAGCTCGGAGAAAATTTCAAATATTGGCAAAGTTATAACTTTAATTCAATAATCAATCTCATCTCTCTTTTGATTCTTGTTATTGTAGTGCGTGTGTGAAATCAATTCAATCAATTCCATTCCCAAAATCTTCAATATTAACAGCCTTTGCCTCAAATAAAGAAAAGAGTAAGTCAAATCAATCTTATCATCTTAATCTCCCAATTTATTTTTTCACAGGCTTTTATGTGCATTTTCGTTTGATTTTTTTAGCACATGCACTTGATTTTTTTTCTTCTTTCTTTTGTTTTTTTTAACCATAGTCAGGAGCTTTCATGCTACCGCTTAAGGTAGCCTTCGTCTCATGGTAGATTATCCTCTACATACTTGTGGTACATAGACCCAAATTACTCAAGGATAACTTCACTCTTAAGGGTTATAGGTAGCTATTTCTGACTGTGGCGCATGTGTATACTATTTTATACTGTGGAGATAAGAATCAAGATAAATAGTCATTTACTCTATCTAAAATTCTCAACTCAGGCTGCGTCAATCTCAAATTTCAAGTCAAAATTATGAAAGAATTTATATTAGTATTCATAGTGTAAAGAATCTCAATCAAGAGGAACTAACACAAGAATCAAGTATAAACTAAGACAATATTCAACCCTTTCTAAGAACCATATTCATTGTCAATCAAGTTCTTATAATTGGCTTTTCACATAAAAAAAAAACAATTTTTTAAAAAAATTTTTAATTTTTTTTTAAATTTGTTTTAAATTGTTTTGTTTTTTGGTTTTAACAAACAAAGCACACACTATTCCCACCCCCAAACTTATTCGGAACATTGTCCTCAATGTTTCACAAATAAAAGATATGCATGCAAATAGATAAAAAAATAAAACATAAATAATAAAAGAAAATGTTGAAGAGAACACACTTGGATAGGCTGGAAAAACTTAAAAGAAAATGACAAATAACAAACAAAAAAATTAGAAAAAAATACTAGAAAGAAAAAAAACAATGAAAAGAAAACCTACTATTAAATAAAACAAGAATGCAAAGATGGACTTAATTAATCCTGATAAACCAAATCATCTAAAAGTATCTCTTCAACTTCTGGTGTTCTTAGCTCTAAATATGGTTTTAATATTTGACCATTGACCTTAAATAAATCACCATTTTTAGGATTTTCAATCTCAATTGCTCTATAAGGAAAGACAATACAAACTATAAAAGGACCAGACGATCGAGAACGTAACTTGTTGTGAAAATTTTAATATACTCGTAAGTGCATGAATCTAGAAATAAAATAGTGGTAACGAGGTCGATACCACAAGGATTGTTATAAATTGAAAAGTCTAATTTAAATCTAAAAGTAATATTAATCCCAACCTAGTTGAGCAAATTGAGTTTTAAAAGAAATTAAACTAAGAAAACAATTAAAGTAAATGAGATTTCAATAAGACAAAAATTACCAAGGTTTCAGAATCCACCACTATTCAACTAGTAATTATCTAATTATTAATTAATCCTCAAATTTAGAGTGACAACTCGAAATCAATCTATGTCATCTCATGGATATAACAATTAAGCCCAAGTAATTAAATATAATGTAGGTTTTTTTTCTACTTAATAGTATGATATCTAAGATTCTCATGTAAACATATTGAATAACAAAGAATCAAAGTTTTCCTAAGCACTCTATGTAAACAATTTAATGAAAGACATAAAATCAAAGATAATCATGTATAAACATTTTAGATCCAAGCATAGATTTAATTGAATATTAATCCTAACAATCAATAATGCATGACATAATTGGTGAAAAGATTTTAATAACATCCAATTAATCATGTGAAATAAAAACCATAATCATCAAAGAACATATATAGGGAATTAAATAAATAAAAAGATAATTATTTCATTGAATAGGGTTTCATCCTTAATCTCAGTATAAGAAAATTAATTAGACATACTTGAATTGGGAGCAACGGAACAAATAAAAACAGTCATGGAGAAGCCGAACTATTGCTGCTCTTCCCTGCTAAATTGCGTCTGCGTCTCTTTTCTCCCTCTCCTGGCGGCTACTCTCTTGCCTTTATATAATGTTACTGACTTGCTTAATCCTTATTGGATTCTAATTGCATTAATTCTTCACAACTAATCATAAGTCAAAGCCATCCACCGACTTACAAAGCCCACTTACCAAGCCCTTTTTAAATTATTTCCTTATTCAACTTTGAAAGCTAGCCACACGTTAGACCACAAAAGCAAAAGGCCAATTAATGACTTCTTCTTTTAATGCCCAGCACATGCACTTTAAATTGCCAAATCTTTGCTTTCCAAATGCATGCCCACCGTTCATCTTTTGAAGGGATTGACTTCCAATTTTAGTCTTCTTGACTTCTAAATTTGAACTTCCTCGTGCACTTTTTATCCTTAATCTTCAATTAATTCCCTATTCAACAAAATAATTCAATTAATTAAAAATAATAAATAAAAATAACTAACAATTAAATAATTAAGGGTAAAATATGTATATAAATTATGCTCATCATAACTTACTTAGAAAGAGATAAAAGTACTTTCTGACCTGGTGTAAAGGATTTTCTCAAAATGTACTTATCATGAAAGACTTTCATTCGCTGTTTATAAATCTTGGCATTCTTATATGCATCATTCCTGATCTCTGTAAGTTCTGCTAGTTGTAATCTTCTCTTGGAACCAGTCTGCTGCATGTCAAAATTGAATTTCTTAATAGCCCAATATGCATGATGCCCCAACTCTACTGGCAGATGACATGCTTTTCCATACACAAGTCTATAAGGTGACATCCCAATTGGTGTTTTAAAAGCAGTCTTATATGCCCACAATGCATCATCAAGTCTCAAAGACCAATCCTTTCTATCTGGCCTAAATATTTTCTCTAGAATTTGCTTGATCTCTCTATTAGAAATCTTTACTTGGCCACTAGTTTGAGGATGGTATGGGGTGGCAACCTTATGTGTAATGGAATATTTGTTCAAAAGAGTTTTGAAAGGTTTATTGCAAAAATGAATACCGCCATCATTAATGATTGTTCTAGGGAAACCAAAACGAGACAAAATATTATTCTTCAAGAATTTCACTACAACCCTATGATCATTGGTTTTGCATGGAATAGCTTCAATCCACTTCGACACATAGTCTACTGCAACTAATATATATTGATAACTAAAAGATGAAGGAAAAGGTCTCATGAAATCAATACCCCACACATAGAAGATCTCAACCACAAGAATAGGATTGAGTGGCATCATATTCTTCTTTGAAATGCTACCCATACGTTGGCACTTATCACACAAAGAATAGAAAATATAAGCGTCATGAAAAAGAGTAGGCCAATAGAAACCACACTGTAAAATTTTTGTTGATGTCTTTTTAGCACTAAAATTGCCTTCACAAGCTTGTTCATGGTAAAATGAGATAACACTTTGAATTTTATTCTCTAGAACACATCTTCTAATAATCTGATCGGCACAATATTTAAATAAATAGGGATCATCCCAAAAGAAATGCTTCACTTCAGATAAGAACTTTGTTCTATCTTGCTTAGTTCAGTGTTCTGGGATTTGACCTGTGGCAAGGTAATTAACTATATCAACAAACCATGGTACAACATTTACACTCATAAGTTTCTCATCCTGAAAAGACTCATTCAAAGGTAAAGATTCTGGAATAAATTTAAGATTAAGATGAGACAAGTGATCCGCCATAACATTTTCAGAACCTTTTTTATCTTTAAATTCAATGTCAAATTCCTGTAAAAGCAATACCCAACGAATCAATCTTGCCTTAGCATCTTTCTTAGTAAGCAAATATTTTAAAGTAGCATGATCAGTAAAAATAAGCACTTTACAACCTATAAGATAAGATCTGAATTTATCAAGTGCAAATACCACAGCTAGCATTTCTTTTTCTGTAGTTGAATAGTTCAACTGTGCATAATTGAGTGTCATAGCATGAATCACATAAGGTACACGATCTAATCTTTGTTCTAAAACTGCTCCTACAGCATAATCAGATGCATCACACATAATTTCAAAAGGCAAATCCCAAATAGGTGGCTGAATGATAGGTGAAGAAGTCAACAATTTCTTCAGCTTTTCACAAGTATCAAGACAAGATTCATCAAAGATACAAGGTGCATCCTTAACAAGTAAATTACATTAGAGTCTAGAAATTTTACTAAAATCTTTAATGAATCTTCTATTAAAACCAGCATGTCCAAGGAAAGATCTTACTTCGTTTATGGATTTGGGATGTGGAAGATTATAAATTAAATCCACCTTGGCTTTGTCGACTTCTATGCCTCTGCTAGAAATTATATAACAGAGAACAATACTTTATTTTACTATGAAATGACACTTTTCCCAATTTAAAACTAAGTTCTTTTCTTTATATCTCTGCAAAACTAATGTTAGATACTGCAAACATTCATAAAAAGAATCTCCATAAACAGAAAAATCATCCATGAACACTTCAAGAAATCTCTCAACCATATCAGAAAAAATACTAAGCATGCATCTTTGAAAGGTAGCAGGTGCATTACATAAACCAAATGACATTCTCATATATGTAAAAGTTCCAAAGGGACAAGTAAAAGTAGGTTTCTCTCGGTCCTTTAGAGTTACAGGGATATGATTATAACCTGAATATCCATCTAGAAAACAATAAAAATCATGACCTGCAAGTCTATCAAGCATTTGATCAATAAATGGAAGATGAAAATGATATTTTCTTGTGACTGAATTCAATTTTCTATAATCAATGCAAACACGCCAACCTGTAGTTACTCTAGTGGGAATTAATTCATTATTAACATTAGTAACTACTGTAATACCAGATTTCTTAGGAACAACTTGCACATGGCTAACCCAAGAGCTATCTGAAATAGGATAAATAATTCCTACGTCTAACAATTTAATTACTTCAAGTCTTACCACTTCTTTCATGTTAGGATTTAGCCTACGTTGCATCTCCCTAATAGGTTTAGCATTTTCCTCAAGATGAATACAATGCATGCAATCTACTAGATTAATACCTTTAATATCAGCGATGGTCCATCCTATTGCCTCTTTATGCTCTTTTAGAATACCTAATAACTTACATTTTTGCTCAAGATCGAGGGAAGAAGAAACAATAATAGGTAGAGTGTCAGATTCTCCCAAGAATGCATATTCCAAAGTGTCAGGTAGTGCTTTAAGCTCCAATTTTGGTGGTATCTCTGCAGATGGGCTAATCTTCTTCTCAGAATGAGGCAATGGTTCTGACTTTATCTTCCATTTAGTTGTGTCCATAATTAGAGGTGCATCAAGTAAGGCGTTGACTTCTGCAATTACACTGTCATCATTAAAAGATATATCAGAATGAGTTAGACATGCCTCTAATGGATCATCAGCATGGTTAGCAATGAATGAATCTTCTACTAATTCCTCTATCATAGCTGCTTTGAAAAATTCATCTTCTTCTTGTGGCTGCTTGGTAACATTAAAAATATTTAATTCCATGGTCATATTACCAAAGGACAGCTGCATGTTTCCATTCCTGTAATTAATAAGAGCATCAACTGTAGCAAAGAAAGGACGACCTAGAATAACTCGGGTGTGTTTCTTAGGATCTTGTACATGTTGAGTATCAATAACAATAAAATCAACAGGATAATAAAATTTATCAATTTGTATCAACACATCCTCTATAATCCCACGAGGTATTTTCATTGACCTATCAGCAAGTTGCAAAATAATAGAAGTTGACTTTAACTCACCCAATCCAAGTTGCGTGTAAACAGAATAAGGCAAGAGATTAACACTAGCACTCAAGTCCAATAATGCTTTATCAAACAATTGGTTCCCTATAACACATGAGATAGTATGGGAATCTGGATCCTTAAATTTTGGTGGCATTTTACATTGGAGTAAATTGCTAGTTTGTTCAGTTAAAAATGCTTTTTTGGCGACATACAAATTTCTCTTTTTAGTGCATAAATCTTTCAAAAACTTGGCATAGGAAGGAACTTACTTAATAACATCGAGTAAAGTAATATTTATACTTACCTGCTTGAAGATTTCCATAATCTCACCTGTTGAAGTTTCTTTCTTTACCTTTGTTAACCTTTGAGGAAAAGAAGCCTTGGGAATGTAAGCTGGTGGGCCACTTTCTTCTGGATCATTTAGTGATGAGTCTTGTGGTGGAACTGGATCTGAAGAAGTAGGCTCAAATGTCTTCCTTGTTTGAACCTCCACCTTGTTGTCAAATAACTTTCCTTTTTTCAAGGTTATAACAGATTTTGCTTCTTTATGTTGATGGCTTGAACTCGATCCAACTTCATGCACTCCTTTAGGATTGGGAATTGGTTGACTTGGGAATTTTCCTTTTTCTCTCTCCACTACAGTAGGTGCTAATTGACCCAATTGATGTTCAAGCTTTAGAATAGCTTGAGTGTTTAACTGAAAAGCTTGTTGGGTTGACTGAGTGAAACTTTGAAGTGTATCATCTAAAGAAGGTTTTCTTTATTCGGGTGCAACAAATTGAGACGTAGGCTGTTTGGCAGGAGGATATACTTGGTTAGGAGGGACAAATTGTTGATTGGGCATGTTAAATTGTTGTCCTCCTTGGTTTGACAAAGGTTGATTTTGTTTCCAAGAATAATTAGGGTGATTCCTCCAATTAGGATTATATGTGGGTGAATATGGATTATTGGAGGTTTTCTCATATGATTATAAGGCATGTACCTGTTCAGAATAAGCCTCTTGATAGGGTAATGGTGGACAATTATGTACTGTATGCGACAAGTTAGAACAAAGAGCGCAAACTTCATTAGCTACACTAGGATGATGATTCATTGATTGGTTCAGAGCTAAGGCATCTACTTTCCTAGAAAGTGTAACTAGAGTGGATTTCACATCAAAATCATCTTTAACTTCATATAACCCCTTTCTAGAAACTTGAGATGATTTTTCCCTTTGATTTGAAAAATTCCACTATTGAGAATTCTCAGAAAGTGAATTAAAGAAATCTCATGCAGTCCCTTCATGTAAGTTCAAAAATCTCCCACCATTCATAGACTCTACCATATGACGATTTAACATAGTTAAACCATTATAAAAGCACCGTATAAGTCTCCATTTCTCAAAACTATGGTGGGGACACTTGAGGAGTAAATCATTGAATCTTTCCTAACACTCATAAAATTGCTCACCCTCTCTTTGATAAAAATCACTTATCTCTCTCCTAAGGGCATTTGTTTTAGACATAGGGAAAAACTTGGTGAGGAACTTATTACTCAATTCATCCCACGTAGTAATAGACCCAGTAGGAAGTGAATTCAACCAAGCTTTTACTTTGTTTTTAATGAGAAAGGAAGCATTCGAAACCTAATTGACTCATCATTAAAATTTTGAAAACAGAATGTAGAGCATATGTCAAGAAATTCCTTAATGTGCAAATATGGGTCCTCTCTCTCTAACCCATGGAAAGATGGTAAAAGCTGAATGACATAGGGCTTGAGTACAAAGTGTGTTGCTGTGGTTTGTGGCAACACAATACAAGATGGTTGGTTGGCTGCAAGTAATGAAAAATATTCTCTAAGGGTTTTCTTTGCTTGCATTGGTGGAAGTACTGGCAATAGTCTATTTGGGTCATCCATCACTTCTAAAGAACTAGCTCGATTACTATCAATCTTTGACTCTTTTTTGACCAAACGATTTGTTGAATCGCATTCCCAAACACTCATAAACTAATTAGACAAAGGAGAAAAATAAAACAACAATAATAAAAACAAACAAAATTAAAATAAAAGAAATCAAACAACTAAACAATAAATTTAAAGTTAAAAAAATTAAAATGCTTTTGTGTTTTTTTAATAAAAATTGAAAAAATAAAATAAAACATAACCTAAATTATAACTAGTGAAAAAATCAAATTAACCTAGGTTAAACTGACTTTCTAGCACAATTCCCAGCAACGGCGCCAAAAACTTGTGAAAAATTTTAATATACTCGCAAGCGTACGAATCTAGAGATAGAATAGTGGTAACGAGGTCGATCTCATAGGAATTGTTATAAATTGAAAAGTCTAATTTAAATCTAAAATTAATTTTAATCCTAACCTAGTTGAGCAAATTGAGTTTTAAGAGAAATTAAACTAATTAAACTAAGAAAACAATTAAAGTAAATGAGATTTCAATAAGATAAAAATTACCAAGGTTTCAGAATCCACCACTATTCACTAATAATTATCTAATTATTAATTAATCCTCAATTTTAAAGTGACAAGTCGAAATCAATGTATGTCATCTCATAAATATAACAATTAAGCCCAAATAAAATTAATCTTGTGTAGGTTCTTTTTTTGCTTAATAGTATGATATCTAAGCATCCCATGTAAACATATTGAATAACAAAGAGTCAAAGTTTCTTAAGTACTATGTGTAAACAATTTAATGAAAAACATGAAATCAAAGATGATCATGTGTAAATTTCATAGATCAAAGCATAGATTTAATTGAATATCAATCCTAACAACCAGTAATGTATGGCAGAATTGGTGAAAATATTTAATAACACCCAATTAATCATGTGAAACAAAAATCATAATCATCAAAGAACATATATAGGAAATTAATTAAATTAAAAAAAATAATTATTTCATTGAATATGGTTTCATCTTTAACTTCAGTATAAGAAAATTAGTTAAACATACTTGAATTAGGAGCAACAACAAAAATAAAATCAGCCATGGAAGCCGAACTGCTGCAATCGTCCTTTTCTCCCCTCTTCTGCCTTGCGTCTGCACTTCCCCGTCCTAGCGGCTGCTTTTTTTCTAATTCTTTTTATATTGCAACGCCACCATTGCAACGCCACCACAAAATCCTCAAATCAAAAGGATTTTCAAACAAGCCAACCACACCCAACTTTAAGCCCATGCACGTGAAGCCCACTTGAAATCAATGGTCAATGCTTTTCCAACTATTCACGTGAGATGAAAAAAAGCCAATTATTCTCCTTTAAGCATCCTTTTTCCTCTTTTCTTTTATTCTTCACAAGCGGCAATTATTTCCATAAACTCTAATTTGTTTCCTTTTTAAGCGCCCTTTCATCATTTGCGTCCACAAATTGATTTGATCTTCAATACTGTCCAATTATTATTCCTTATGCACTTTTCATCCATAGTCTCCAATTAATTCCCTAATCAATAAAATAACTCAATTAATTAAAAGAAACAAATAAAAATAACTAACAGTTATATAATTAAGGGTAATATATATATATAAATTATGCTCATCAATAATCAAATATTTAAATAAACAAATATAGCTTCTTAAATAGTTAGTTTTAATAATTTTAGTTAAATTTTTTTATTTTAATCTAAACAAATGTGATCTTTTCTCTTTGCTGTGTTATATTTTGAAACTTTGAATGTATTATTCTAGCATTATTTAAACAATTAATTTATTTAAATATTATTCAATTTTGAATTTAATTAGTAATAAAATTATTTTTATATTAGATTTTCTCATTTAATGAATTCATGGATTGGATAAAATTAAAAATTGTTAATTCACAAACCAATCAATAAAATGGTGATTGGATATGGATTATGTCAAATTCACGTATGATCCACAGACTTATTGATTGGATTTGAATTAATTTCACTAATCCATGAATTGAATTGGATTGAAAATTTGTAATTCGTAAAATCGTGGATTGGATATGAATTGATATCCAATATACAAAATCCGATCCACGAACACCCCTAGTCATATCATTTAAAATGATATTTTGAGTTGTGTTCACAGCCGTTAAACTTAATTATTTTGCGAAAAACCATCAACTGTTGATTCATTGTCTATACCATGCAGTATTGCTTCGCTTTTGTTTGATAGTTGATAATGGTATTTAATTATTTCTCTGTCTTCTTTTTTACAGTTACTAATATTATTGTGGACTAGACCTTGCATATTTCGCACTTATCACAATCTTTTGACCATGGCCCTTAATCTTGACAATTTATGTATTATAACAGAACTTCAACCGTTGATCCATAATTAATGAATACCATGGCACTGTTGACTACTTGATTAGGATCCTTGACTTTATTAAAATCTAAAAAAGTTATTAAATTGTGTAGTTTAATAGTATTATGCAATTATGCCATTAAACTTCATAATTTAATAATTTTCTTAGATTTTTATAAAATTCAAGATTTTGGATACATACATATATGTATGTATGTGTGTATGTATCATATCATATCAAACCAGCAGAAATGGAAACTCGTTCAAGTCTACAACTTTCTTTTGATTACAGTTCACCAAAAGCTAGCAGAGAACTTTCCCTTTCTGATTTAAAGAATATATGGAAACTCGTTGCGCAAGTTGAATATAACTTATAATTCATGTTTTAATAAATGTACATGTGAATAAGCATTGTTGACGACAAAAACTTAAAAAAATGACAATTTTGATCTTCTTGTGGTTCCTTAATACGGGAGGAACCCTAACCATATTGGTTAAGTACATGTTGTGTTCTCTTTTGTGTTATGTTTAATTGAATAAAAATATGGGTATTGTAATATTGTTATTGTCTGTCAATTATATGAGTGTAGATTTGTTTTCAGCTGACATAAAATTGTATGACTTTGTTCGACTTTGTTCATATTAGTTTTGCTAATTATGCTCCAGTTCTTCTTCTATATTTTTATTAAACAGACCCTACATGGTTATTAGTTAGCTAATTTTTGCAACTTACAGAGAACTAAGACCTTAATAACTAATTACGAATGCTTATGTTTTATTGTTAAGGAATAACAGAATGCATGCCAATTGTCATTTTATAATTGGTCAATATGTTTAAAGACTGTTATTTTGTATTTTAGTTTGTTATAGCTGTTTTGGAGTGACTTTCACGTTTATATATAGAGCTGGATCAATTTGTTTAGTTTAGTTAATAAATTATAACAAATTGAGTTTTTCTTCTTTCATTTTCTTGCTTATTTTCTCACGATCCAAACATCATATCTTTCTAATATAGTATCAGAGCAAACAAACATGATTAATTCAAGTCAAGCTTCTGCGTCTGTCACTTTCAACTTCATTCATCCAGTTAAGCTCGATAGATCAAACTATCTAGTGTGGAAAGCTCAAGTGCGTGCATCAATAATTGCAAATGGACTTGAAGGCTTTGTTACTGGTGATAATGCTTGTCCAGATCGATATCTCAACTTAACAGAGGGAGAATCAAGCAGCTCAGCAGTGCTAATTTCACAAAGGTAAGAAAATCCAAAATACATTATCTGGATGAAAACTGATAAGGTTCTTCAAAGCTGTATGCTCTCGTCAATGGTAGATAATGTACTTATCATGGTGATTAATTGTGAATCTTCACTAGAGCTGTGGGAAACGCTTGGTCAGATCTTCATGTCTCAGTCAAAGGCCATATTTCTGCCATTGAAGTTGCAGATCCAATCAACTAAGAAAGGATCACGCTCTGTAAGTGACTATTTCAATAAAATGAAGAAGATAGCTGACAGTCTAGCTATTGGAGGTAATGCACTTTCATCAAATGAGTTGATTATGCACTTACTTACTGGACTAGATGATAGTTATGAATCTCTTGTAACTAATATTCTCACTAGACTTGAGAAGGAAGAACTTACTGTTGAAGAAGTATATTCAATGTTGCTTAGCCATGAAACTAGGTTGGAGATGAGTAAAGGAAAGTTATAGAATGAATTAATGCATGATATGACTGCTAATTTTGTTTAGAAAGGTCAGAATCATAACAAAAAGAATCATAACAAGAATAATTTTGGAACTCAGAAAAATAACAATTCTGGTGGAAATTTTGGAGGCTTTACTGGAGGCTATGGTGATAATAGAAATAACTTTGCTGGTTTTAGTCCTGGTAGAGATATAGTTTGTCAGGTATGCTTTATCCATGGGCACTCTGCATATAAGTACAAAAATAGGTTTAATCAGGGATTTGTTCCAAGGAACAAAGTTTTTGTAGGTTTTAGGCACAGAGGAGGTCAAAACTACCAAAATTTTCAGACCTTTACTGGAAATGGCCAGAACAACTATCAGAGTTTTGGCAGGGGTTTTGGGTCTGGCTATCTTAGATAGGCAGCACCATTCCAAGGCTATATGGCCTATCAAGCCCCAAGCTTCATTTATCCTCAGCAAATGCTAGAGTTTCAAGAAAACAATGGAAATTATCATCATGGTGTGTTTCCTGGATCAGCAGCAAATCTAATGTTTGCAGGACAAGCTACTTCCTCTGCACCAGTAGCTACTTATGGTACAGTTGCAGATTCAGCCTGGTATCTTGACTCTGGAGCTACTAATCATGTAACTCAGGATCCAGGTATTTTTGTTCACTGCTCAACGTACTTTGGAAGTGATAAATTACATGTTGGAAATGGTATGGGATTAGCTATTGAAAGCATTGGTTCTGCTGTTATTCAGACTCTTTCCACATCATATCTTTACCTGAATAATATCCTACTTGTTCCAGCCATAACCAAAAACCTACTTAGCATTTCTAAACTGCTAGCTGATAACAATGCCTTTATTGAATTCTATGATTGTGCTTGTTTTGTCAAGGCCAAGAATACAGGGATCATATTGCTCAAGGGGATTGCTAGAGGAAGACTTTATCAAGTTGAAAATCATTCTGCAGTCTGTGATAGTTCAAAGTTTCTAGTTCCTGTGTCTAGTTTGTCTAAGTCTGTCTCAATTTCAAAAACAAATCCAGTGTCAATGTTTGCTTAGTTTGATTCTTCAAACACTTTGTCTCAACTTCAAGTACCTGTAAATGACTTTCAATTCAATAAAACTGCATTTATGACTTCTGATGTTTCTAACTCAAAGAGTGGTGATTGTAATCTTTTGCACAAAAGAATGGAACATCCTACTGTCCATGCTTTGCATCAAATTATGAAAAGACTGAATTCAAATTTTCCAATTGATAAAACAATCAAACCTCAATTCAGTGATGCATGTCAGTTCGGGAAATGTCATATGCAACATTTTCCTTCCATAGAAACTTCAACAACACAACCACTTGAACTTCTTCATACTAATCTCTGGGGACCAGCTCCTATTTCATCTTCTCAAGGCTACCATTACTACCTATCAATTATAGATGACTACATTAGGTTTACATGGATATTTCCTCTCACAGCCAAATCAAACATCTTGTCAGTATTCACAAACTTCAAACATATGATTGAAAATAGTCTTGAGAAGAAAATTAAGTGCCTTCAAACAGATTGGGGGGGTGAGTTCAGATCTTTTGTTCCCTATCTTGCTTCTCAGGGTATTCAATTTCGCCATCCTTGTCCATATATCCATCATCAAAATGGCAAGGTGGAAAGAAAACATAGGCACATTGTAGAAACTGGATTAACCCTTTTAGCTCAAGCTCACCTTCCCTTGAAATTTTGGTGGAATGCTTTCCATACTGCTGTTTATCTCATTAATAGAATTCCCACACCTGTTTTAAATAACAAATTTTCTTTTGAAATGCTCTTTCACAAAATACCAGATTACACAGTCATGAAGGTTTTTGGATGTTTTTATTATCCATATCTAAGACCTTATAATAATCACAAATTTTCTTTTAGAAGTTAGAGATGCATATTTCTCGGTTATAGTTCACATCATAAAGGGTATGTTTGCCTTCATTCCTCAGGGAGAATTTACATAAGCAATCATGTTGTTTTTTATGAAACAACATTTTCTTTTGAGTCTGGTGTTGATTTTTCTTCAGCTCATCATTCCTGCTCATCCTTGTCTTCAGATTTTGTCAATCCGCAAGTTACTTTTACACTGTCACAGTCTGCATCTCCACTTGATGGTTCTGCTTTACAATCCTCTCCAGCAGCTGATCTACTCTCCCCTTCATCTTCTTTATCCTCACCTGAACCAAACACTCAATCTCAGTCCACTTCCTCAACTCTAAACCATCATTTATCTCCACCTTTTCCACTTGTTCAAGGACATCCAATGGTCACAAGATCTAAATCAGGTATTTTTAAACCTAAAACAACATTTCTTACAACATCCTCATCACCACCACATAAACCATATTCCATATTAGAAGCATTGGCTGATCCCAAATGGCTTCAAGCCATGAAATTAGAGTATCAAGCACTGATGGATAACAAAACTTGGACATTGGTTCAACCTTCATTTCCAGTCAAGGTCATTGGTAGTAAGTGGGTTTATAGGATAAAATACAACCCTGATGGCAGCATTTCCAGATACAAAGCTCGTCTGGTTGCTAAGGGTTTTCATCAAACTCAAGGCATTGATTTCAATGAAACCTTTAGCCCTGTGGTGAAAGCTTCAACTGTTAAAGTCATCTTGAGTTTAGCAGTTTTAAATCACTGGACTTTAAGACAGGTTGACATCAACAATGCTTTTCTTAATGGTCATCTTACTGAAGAGGTTTACATGGAATAACCTGTTGGTTTTGTTGATCAGTCTAGACCCCATCACATTTGTAAGTTACAGAAGGCTCTTTATGGTCTTAAGCAGGCTCCAAGAGCCTGGTTTGACAAGCTGAAACAGGTGTTAACAGCATAGTGGGGTTTTCAAAACTCTAAATCTGATACTTCTTTATTCTTCAAAAGGGTTCAGAGTCATCTTTTGCTTATCCTAGTATATGTGGATGATATAATTATGACAGGGTCTAGCTTCTATTTGATTCAGCAGGTGATCTCTAATCTTCAATCAACTTTTGCCCTTAAGGATCTTGGGGAGTTGAATTATTTTCTAGGTATACAAGTTGTCAAAAACAGCTCAGGTCTGCATCTTTCTCAATCCAAGTATATAGTTGATCTTCTTCATAAAGTCAACTTGCAGGATTGTACTCCCTGCTCTACTCCTATGGCTGCTGGTACATCTCTTACTAAATCTGATAGTGATTTGTTTGATAATGCTACTCTGTATCGAAGCACTATTGGTGCATTGCAATATGCCACATTAACTAGACCTGAAATAGCTTTCTCTGTTAACAAGTTGAGTCGGTTTCTAGCTGCTCCAACAGTGAATCATTGGCAAGCCTGTAAACGNAATTCTCAAGTATCTTAAGGGTACTTTACATCTTGGTTTACAGTTCTATAATCATGGAGTTCAAAATCTTGATTGCTTCAGTGATGCTGACTGGGCAAGTGACAAGGATGATAGGAGGTCCATTGCTGGCTACTGTGTTTTCTTAGGTCCAAATTTGGTTTCATGGTGTTCCAAGAAACAAGCTGTGGTGTCCAGGTCAAGTACAGAGTCTGAATATAGAGCTCTAGCTCAAACAGCCTCTGAGGTTTTGTGGATCAAATCTCTGTTAACTGAGCTTGGTGTTTCACTCATCTCAACTCCAGTAATATGGTGTGACAATCAGAGTGCAGCTGCATTAACCAACAATCCTAAGTTTCATGCTCGAACTAAACACATTAAGCTAGATGTTCATTTTTTGCGAGAAAAAGTTACAAATCAAAGTCTTCAAGTTAGCTACATTCCCAGTTCAGATAATACAGCAGACATTCTTACCAAAGCCTTGGCTCATAAACCTTTTCATTACTTATGTTCCAAGCTCAATCTTAGTTCCCCAGGTTGAGCTTGTGGGGGGATGTTAAGGAATAACATAATGCATGCCAGCTGTCATTTTATAATTGGTCAATATGTTTAAAGACTGTTATTTTGTATTTCAGTTTGTTATAGCTATTTTGGAGTGACTTTCACGTGTATATATAGAGCTGGATCAATTTGTTTAGTTTAGTTAATAAATGATAACAAATTGAGTTTTTCTTCTTTCATTTTCTTGCTTATTTTCTCACGATCCAAACATCATATCATTCTAATATTTATAAATAGCGCTTATCATCGGATAATGGCATGAAAACTTCCTCTCTGCTAAAACCAATGCATCGAGGAATACTATCAAAGTCGCAAAAAATAAATTCACTACAAGAAAAAGTGATTTATGTGACCATTATTTTGCAGTTACATATGACCTTTTGTGATGGCTTTGTAACTGTAAAGAGGAGATAGAGTATCTCCAAAAAGTCTATTAATTTTACTTTTCAAATATTTTATTTGCTTACTTATGTGATAAAAAGGAGAGTAAAAAATATATTATTTTCCAAAAGGCTCTTCAAATAGAAATAAGTTAATATCATTTTAATCAAATAAATATTTTTTCAAAGGAAAAATAAATGGTAATTAAAGTACTTTTCTCTCTCTCCAATAAAAGATAATACAATATACATTGAAGAGAAAGAAAGCAGCACTACAAATTTGAAGAGAGAGAATTATTTTTCATTTGAAAAATTTTAATTAAAGTGTATTTTGGGGTCTTAAATGCTGATATGGCTCTTCAAATAAGTAATAAAATCTTATTTGAAGAGCATTTTGGAGATGCTCTTATATGCGCGGCGTTCCAAATGCTTTGTAAACGTCTCTTTTGACGGGGAAATTGCAATTGCAAAAGCTAGTAACAACCACGAAAATAGAGGATAAGCATTTTGGAGATGCTCTTATATGCGCGGCGTTCCAAATGCTTTGTAAACGTCTCTTTTGACGGGGAAATTGCAGTTGCAAAAGCTAGTAACAGCCACGAAAATAGAGGATTGCAGAATAAGATGAAGAAGAAGATCGTCGGCATTTTCCATTTACCGGCGACATGTTATTGTTAGGAATAGGATTTTGGTTTTCAAAATGGACAGGAGCAGCGAATTTGGGATTTGGTTTTCAAATGGAAATAGTTTTTTTTTTGAATTCTTGTTAATATTTTTCTAATTAAAAACAAATTAACAATTTTCAAGAATAGGTTCATTATTATTGTATGAAATGATTTAGTAACTTTAGTAATTGACACATAGTTAGTATATATGTGACGGTTGTCTTACCGTCATATAAGAGCATCACCAAAAGGCTCTTTAAATAAGATTTTATTACTTATTTGTAGAGCCACATCAATATTTAAAGCTTCAAAAGATACTCCAATTAAGATTCTTCAAATAAGAATTGATTATCTCTCTTCAAATTTGGAGAGTTAATTTCTCCCTTTTCAATTTATATTTTATTCCTTTTCATTGAAGAAAGAGAGAGAAGTGTTTTAATTGCTATTGACTTTTCCTTCAAAAAACTAATTATATAATTAAAATAATATTAACTTATTTCTATTTGAAAAGTTTTTTGGAGAATATCATATTTTTTCACCCTTCTATTTGCTACATAGGTAAGCAAATAAGTATTTGAAGAGTAATATTTATAGAGGCTTTTGGAGATGCTCGAAGAGGCCACAAAAGCCGTATACGGTCACGAAGTTAGTGATATATGTAAAAAGCCGCTTTTGCGGTCACATTAGGGGTCACATATACCCTAATTTCTTGTAGTGAAAAATAAAAGTTAAAAAGACATTAATGAGATATAATTTTCAGCATCATATATGTAAACATAGAAATTTGACGTTTTAAATATGAAATATGAAATGATATTTTTTTAATAATGCAATAAAATATTATTAAAGGAAGTGAGGGGAAAAGAAAAATAAATAACAAGTCAGTTAATGTGAAACGATCTTTCGAAAGCCTCCGTAACCTCTCTCACTTCGATTACGTAAACACATGAATGTGATAATTAATCATGAGTTCACACGTGAATCACGTTTAACTTCCATTGCAATAATGTTTACACATGAATCGCGTTTCAAAGATACATCGCCCAAAGAAAAATTAAAGATAATTAATGAGTTCAATTGAATATTGGTAGACATTTGTTTATATAGCTAGCTACATAAATTTCTATATATACTTGGAAGCAGTAGCCGGTCGAGAATGGAAAGAAATCACCAAACAGAGCCAAAGATTGCATGGACAATCACTGGAGATGTAATTTCTTTGTTTACGGTTATAAATAAGTAAAACAATTAATTATTAACAAGATTATTGTTACGGGATTAACAAATTAATTCGGTATTTAATTGTATTTTAGCAGGGGATCGATAAATAGAAGTGTGCTACGTATATTTAATAGTCTACTGTAATAATAAAAAAAGAAAAAGGTTGATTGAAAAATTAAAGAGATTTATGTGTATTTATCTAATTATCAATCATTAAATTCATTCCATTTTACATTTAATAGACTTTCACAGAATTTTATTTCCATTCCACAGTCCATACCCAACTCTTTCCTAAATATAAATCCATTCCTTTCTTTCGTTAATCCCAAAATCCTTCGCACCTCTCCGACTCCACGAGTGCGTCATCTCCAAAATACTGAAACATGTTAAATATTTTGTTTTACTGGATATCACTGCTTCAAAAATAGAGTTGATTTTTTTTCAATAATAAGCGTATATCTATTTCTTTATGCTCAACGACCAAAAAAACAATGACAAACTTCTGAAACATGAGTCCCTAACAAGGCAAGCAATGAAAAAGAAAAAGGTTAAAAAGTTGAACTAAAACATTTATATTATAAAATAAATAGATAACAACAAAATTTTGAATAAAACAAAGTACTTAAAAGTACCTTATTACTAAGCTTATTATTGATAATCTTTTGAATTTTATTATCACCAAGGGATAAATGATGATTTACGAATGTGGGATAAATGGTCGAAGTTTTGGACCAAGTATCTTTTTGTCATCCTCTTTGGGCCGGAATGGATCTTTTTTATGATCGAGAGATCGGACAACTATATGAGTGCTTATTGGATGAACATTATCCATATCGAATAATTTTAATATTTTCTCAATATCAGTTGATTGATGACTAAGCACTTCGCTTGTTTTATGCTTGATCTATAGGTCGAGACAATATTTTATTTTCCCCAAATCTTTCATTTCAAATTCTCTCTTTAAATATTCAGTAGTTTTTAGGAGCTCTTCAGGAGTTCCAATTAAATTCATGTAATCAACATAGATTGCCACAATTGCAAATCTAGATTCTGATTTTCTAATGAATACGCATGGGCAAATCGGATCATTTTTGTATCCTTCTTTAATCAAATATTCAGTCAAATGATTGTACCACATGCGTCTAGATTATTTCAATTGTATAAGGACCGTGGTAATTTGATAGAACACAAATTACAATCCTTTGATTTAAATGCTTCAGGCATTTTAAATCCTTTAGAGATTTTCATAAAAAAATAATGTCGAGTGACCCATACTGATATACGGTCACTACATCCATGAGACGCATGTCAAGTCTTTCTAAGACTGCTAAGATGATTAGAAATTGAAACGTAATAGCATCTATCACTGGAGAATATGTATCCTCCTAATCAATACCAGGTCTCTAGGAGAAACCTTGTGCGACTATTCATGCTTTATATATGGTAATTTCATTATGCTCATTATGTTTCCTTACAAATACCCATTTGTATCCAACGGGTTTGACATCTTCAAGTGTTTGAGCTACAAGTCCAAAGACTTCATGTTTAGCCAGAGAACTTAATTTTGCTTTAATCGCATCTTTCCATTGAGGCCAATCATGCCTTTGCCTACGTTCATCGACAATTTTATGCTCGAAATCATTTGTAATTTCAGTAGCTCCTATGAATGAAAACACATTGTCGATGTTTATTTTATTACAATCCCACATTTCCTTTATATAAGTAAAATTTATGGATTTTTCCTCATTTTTGTATTCTCGTACCTCTTCATGGGTTACTGTCTCTTTAGGAACATGTGCCTCTTAAGGAACCATCAGTTCTTCTAGTGAGTTAGATAATGTGGGTATGTCTATAGCTCGAGCTTTATTTTTAACAGGATCCTGATTTTTTATTCTCATCTTCCGGGGAGAGCTGTCTTTGGAACGAAGTGGTCTACCACGTTTTTGTGGCATAATAAATAACTCGTTACCACTGTTACACTTGATTATTCAACATGAACAACCACCCGGGCTGGTGTATTAGCAGCTCGAATGTGTGACTTGGTTGCCTTGGCTATATCTGTAAAGGCATCTGACAAATGATTTGTAATTTGCTGTAAATGCACAATCATTCGTACTTCATTATCATATTGATTGGTACGAGGATCTAGGTGAGACAAAGTGGGAACTTTCTAAGAGAATTCGTGCCTTACTTCAGGAGGCTTTCCATTGCTCAACGATGGAAAAACTATCTCATCAAAGTGACAATCCGCAAAACATGTGGTGAAACGATCACCCGTCAAGGGTTCAAGATATCTGATAATTGAAGGAGACTTAAAGCCAACATAAATATAAGAACATACACAGCACAACCAAAAATGCGTAGATGGGAAATGTCAGGTTGTTGACCAAGTACAAGCTGTGATGGAGAATATTGATGATAAGCAGTGGGTCTAACGCGAACTAATGCTGTAGCATGTAAAATAGCATGACCCCATGCATATATTGGTAATTTTGTATGCATAAGCAAAGTTCCTGCAATTACTTGCAACCGCTTAATAAATGATTTTGCCAATCCATTTTTGTGTATATACATGTGGAACTGGATGCTCAACATTGATACCTGCTGATGTACAGTAATCATCAAATGTCTTAGATGTAAATTCACCAGTATTATCCAGACGTATGGTTTTGATTGGATAATCTAGAAATTGTGCCCTTCATTTTATAATTTGGGCAAGTAATCTTGCAAATGCAACGTTGAGGGTGGATAATAAATAAACATGTGACTACCATGCAGATGCATCAATCAACACCATAAAGTAACGAAACAGTCCACTAGGTAAATGGATTGGCCCACATATATATCCTTGAACTCTTTACAGAAACGTTGGAGATTCATAACCAACCTTAGAAGGGAATGGTTTAACCATAGATTTTCCTTGTGAACAAGTGATATAAACAATCTCATTGGACAATAGAATCTTCTGGTTCTTTAATGGATTTCCATAAGAATTTTCAATAATTCTGCACATCATTATAGATCCAGGATGTCCGAGACGATCGTGCCACAACATAAATATCTTTGGATCTATGAACTTCTAATTCATCATTGCATGGCTTTCAATTGCATTTATGATTGTGTAATACAATCCTGATGGGAATGCTTTGCTTTTTTCCAATATATATTTCTTTCCTAAGATATTTTTAGTAATGCAGAGATATTCCACATTATTTTCATTGAAAGTCTCAATATGATATCCATTTCGGTGGATATCTTTAAAGCTCAGTAGATTTCTTTTAGATGTTGCTAGATATAAAACATTCTGAATTATTAGTTTTGTTCCGCTTGCTTACAAAAGTATAGCACTTCCAGAGCCTTCTATCAGGTCTGCATGACCAGATATAATATTTACTTTTCCTTCAAGTAATTTTAGTCCGCAGGACCAGAAATAGAATTTACTTTTCCTTGAAGAATAATGTGTGTGGTTGCACTGTCAGCCAAGCTAACATCTTAAACTTTTGATTCTAAAATAGATAATTGATTTCTAAAATCCATAACCTTACATTAAACAAAAGTTTACGTTAGACATCGAGATAAACATTGAGTACATTTGATAAAGCTACGAAAAGATACAAAAGTTAGCACATTAGCAACTGGCATAAAAGTCTCGACATTTCTATTATTACTTAATTTATCATTTTTCCCTCTATGTCTTCAAAAAAATCAGAGGCATCCGGATGAGTCAGATCGACAAGATCTGAGTTCTCAACCAAATTTGTCTTAATATTTCCCTTTCCTTTCTTGGATGCCTGTTAAAGGTCCACTAAATGTTTTTCGGTCCAACAAATGTGTGACCAATGTCCTTTTCTGCCACATCGATAAAAAATTTCTCCACTATCATTTCTAGCATTATTCTTTCTTGCATCATTAGATTTAGGTCTCTTATAAACATTTCACTTCTGGTGGCATCCATTTTTTTTTGTTCCGTTGTCCTTCATGCCTATAACCACCACGATGGTAGTGACCACGGTCTCTTTTACCTCCTCGATTACACTCACGATTGGTACATGTATTCACATTCACTTCTAGGAATGGTTAAGAGCCAGTTGGGCATAAATCATGATTTCATCAGGAGCTCATTGTTTTTCTCAACAATTAAAAGAGTTTTTATTAGTTTAGAATATTTGCTATATCTACGCTACCGGTATTATTGTTGTAAGACAATGTTTGATGCATGAAAAGTAATGAGTGTCTTTTCAAGCATATCTCTATCTGTAATTTCTACACCACACAATTGTAGTTCTGACCTTGCGCGAAACAGAGCAAAGTTGTAATCAGAGACTCTTGCATAATCCTGGAATCTCAAGTTTAACCACTCGTGTTTGGCATTTAGTCGGGAAATATCCCTCTGGTGGTCAAATCTTTCCTTGAGGTTACTCTATAAAATTAGTGGATCCTCCACTATTAGATATTGAGCTTTCAAGCTCTTATGTATATGGTGGCGGAGGAAAACCATGGCCTTTGATTTTTCCTGGAGAGATGCATCATTTCCTTCTACTATAGTGCCTTCCAAGCTCATAGCTTGCAAATGCATTTTGGCGTCCAATACCCAAGAAAAGTAGTTTCCTCCTCTAACTTCAAGAGCAGGGATTTGCATATTTGTGAGAGTTGCCATTTCTCTAGGACCCTTATTATGAATGATTAAAGAAAAGAGAAATAAGTGTCACAATATAAATATTTAAGTATAAAAAAATAGATATTATAGACCATGTAGAAACTTTATGTAGCTGTTTAGAACTTTAGGTTCTCGCCACCTCATTTGTGTTGTAGACTTCAGACTACAACAATAATATTCAAAGACAAGTATATGCAAGAACAAATCATAATTTATTGAAATTAAAATAACTTAATAGGCAGTTAAACCAGCCATATGAGCAAATAAATTAAATAGGGTAGGCGGTTGAACAAGCTATACAAGCAGATAAGTTAAACAAGACAGGTGGTTGAACCAACCATGTAAATCAATATTAGAATAATAACATATTAATATAAAGATAATAACAATATACGCGGTATTATAAAACCAGCCATCAAAAATTTCATAAAAAATAAACAACATAACAAACTCATAATAATGGTGATAAAACATAAAAGAAATAAACATAAATAAACAAGTAATAACTCATAATAATGATGATAAAACATAAAAGAAATAAATATAAATAAACACAAGTAATAAAAATTCAACTACTCACGTCAAATCAGCGATTGTATTGACAACGTGTTTTAAAATAAATAGATATATAACAGAAAAATTTTGAATTAAACAAAGTACTTAGAAGTACCTTATTACTAAGCTTATTATTGATAAGCTTTCGAATTTTATTGTTACCAATGCGAATGAATACATTACATATATATATAGAGTTGGAAAGCTAAGGGGTAAATGATGATTTACCAATTTGGGATAAATGGTGGAAGTTCACCATTGTGATTGCAATCATTACTTGCCGATGTGGGACATTTTTCACCTAAAATGGTTAAAGTTCACCTATTAGTTTATAAAAATTTATTTATTTATTTATTTTTTTAAGAATTGGTCATTTATATAGAATGGCGGTCGAGTGCCCAAAAGAGGGCCCGAGGAAGGAGCCGAAGGGCACAGCAGTAAGAACTTTTCATTTTCCTGAAAATAAAACTCAAGAATATTATATTAATCCAAAAATAATAAGCCCTTAATTAAAAAGAAAAGAATAATACCATGTGATTAATTTTCTGTTGTAAGATAATAAGGAGCTTAATTAGTTAATTACCTTGCGACTTGTTTTCCTTTTGGTTGATATACTTATATCAATATTGTCATTTTCCTCTTCACAAACATAACGCCTATTTTTTAAATGTATAAATGATCACCAAAAAATAAAATTAAAAAGAAAGAGAGATGAATTAAATTTTTGGAACAACAATATTAAGTACTAGAGTACTGATATAAACTCAAGCCTCACAAAAAGATAATCAAAATAACATCATTTTGAGTGAGTTTAATTTTTCTTTTTTAAACAAGACCAAAACGACGTTGTTTTTAGTATGTTTTTGCCAGCTTTTTGTCAAGCTTTAGTTCCTCAATCATTTCTCTAGGTGTTAACTCATCATCATATTTTAATCTAACAAAAAATAAAATGAAATCTTATACCCCCTTAGTTACCTTAGTAACTGCTCCAAAATGCTTGAATTTGACATTCTCAATCTCTATTTCAAAAGGAAGTTTCGTCCATCGATTATTAACTTTCATCCTTATAGCAGGCACTGAAGAAGGAAGGCTCATATTCTACTGGCAGTAGGATTTTAACTCCAAGTGCAAATGCAATTAATTAATTCCAAGTACTAATGGTGAAAATTAATTAAGAGGTAAGTAAGACATCAGTACTACGCTGTTCTTTTTCTCAATCGGTACACCTGATAAGTCCCTAAAATTTGCACCTCAATAACAAGTAGCCGCAATTAGCCATGAACACCAAAAACTCCGCGCAGCATGTGCAAAATGGAACATGTCTATCGCATCATTTATGTAAGTAATAAAATCTTCCCATAAATATATCTAATTTTAAAATTAACCAAACATTATTGTGATTAACTAGTATGATTTCATTAAAAATTGAACGATCGCACTAAAATGTATAATGAACATGCACAACACTACATATAATCTTAACTTTCTAAAGTTATACTCTAAAGTTTATTTTGAACACTCTATTACTCTGCATACTCATTCAATAAGTTTTAAAATATAATTTTTACTAGCACACTTTATAAATACCAAAACAGTCCTTTATTAAACCCATACTAATAATTATTTATTATTATTTTTATACACCCACAAATTATAAGTCATAACACATAATGCCCAAGAATGTTATAATCGATTGACTCAACTTTTCTTCGTATTTGATGTTCTTCTATATAAATGGTGCAATTTGTTTCATTGAAGAGAAGAGTATGCGTCATGCTTGATGACTTCCTAGATAATGTAGAACTTAAGGCCAGTTTGGTAATGTTGTGGCTTCTAAAATAATTATTATTAGCTGTGCTGTAGAAATAATCAGTTGTGAAAAGAATTATTTAAACATCTAACAAATTTTATTTTTGAAAGTTCTAGAACACTCTATTACTCTGCATACTCATTCAATAAGTTTTAAAATATAATTTTTACTAGCACACTTTATAAATACCAAAACAGTCCTTTATTAAACCCATACTAATAATTATTTATTATTATTTTTATACACCCACAAATTATAAGTCATAACACATAATGCCCAAGAATGTTATAATCGATTGACTCAACTTTTCTTCGTATTTGATGTTCTTCTATATAAATGGTGCAATTTGTTTCATTGAAGAGAAGAGTATGCGTCATGCTTGATGACTTCCTAGATAATGTAGAACTTAAGGCCAGTTTGGTAATGTTGTGGCTTCTAAAATAATTATTATTAGCTGTGCTGTAGAAATAATCAGTTGTGAAAAGAATTATTTAAACATCTAACAAATTTTATTTTTGAAAGTTCTGTAAGTTTTAAAAGCAGATGTACATGTTCGGAAAATCTTACTGTCGAACAATTGTAAGAATATAAATGGTTGAATTAAACACAACGTTGAATAAAATTTACTTACACATTTATAAATACACACACACACAATATTTTTAATTGTGTATATAAGATAATTAATAACCAAAACAAATACTTTATATTATTTATCTTATTTTTTATTTTGTTATCTCGATATAATTAGTATAAATAATAATCTCTTTAAAGTTAATGATTTTATTTCCTCATTAATAAGAATAATTTTGGATTTTAATAATATATATGAGGATATATATGAAATTGTTTTGAGTATAAAAGTGACTCTCAAAATCAGATTTTGAAAAGCTACTCTTTTTTTATGTTCCAAATTTGCTGTAGGATAGGGCGATTTTGCCAAAAGTAATTTCTGAAAAAATTTACCAAATACGAAATTAAAATTTACCTTTTCAAAATCACTTTTGAACCTCCCAAAAGAAATCTTAAATAGACCCTAAATATTTTGTTTTTACAATTGATTAAATTCAATAATGACAAGGAAAAAACCTGATATTTAATGCTTCTACCAGCAATAATATGTATACATGAGTTTTAAGGGTATTAAAATTTTCTTAAAATATGTTAATGTCCTTAATAATAAATTATATTATATTTTAGTAATATAAAATTTTATTAGAATTAGAGTGTCGAAAATATAATAACTGTAAATAGCAGCACCTTTTTTTCTAATTTTTTTCCATTTTGGGTGTCATGAGATCTTTAATAGGGTGAGAATTTGCAAGAATACGTTCACAAAATTCTTAACTAAAAATCTCTTGGTATTGTGCAATAAGCCTATATTGTTGCTGGCAAGCAAAATGTCATTGACATATAAAACCAAAAAAGTATACTTACTCTTACAGGGCTTATGATATGTGCAATCATTGACCAAACTCGTCTCAAAAGAAAATACGACGATCACTTGATGAAACTTGAAATACCATTGTCAAGATTCTTGCTTAAGTCTGTAGATGAATTTCTTAAATTCGCAAACCATATTTTTTGGGTCACTATAAGAAAACATGCAATAGATGACAATAAATAACTGTCATAAAAAGTGGTGCATGACAGACAGTTCATCTGTCATCTATGTCACTGTCATTAATTTATGACAGAATATTTACCGTCATGAATTAACGATGGTATTTCACAGTCATATATCTGTCACGCAATATTTTCATGTGAAAAAATAATTAAATTAAAATTTGAATTTATTTAAAATTTCACGCCAAATTTTTAAATTTTGGTAGGAAATTTTATTGTCATTGGTAAATTTATTATTCAGTTTTGGTGGGAAATTATGTTATTATTTGTAAATTTATTATTCATTTTTTGGCGACAAATTGTTTATGACAGATTTTATGATGGGAATTTCCCGTCATAAAGTTCAATTTTTTTAAAAAAAATTACGATTATAATTAATTTTTGTATTCATGTTTACAAATTTAATTAATTAATAAAAATGAGTATCATGAAAAAAACTAAAAACAATTAATATTTATTAACATCCATTCATTTCAACAAGTTAATTTCAAAATAAATACATTTAGTATCTAATATTGTCATCACTACTAATACATATTTAATCAACATCCAAAATTTTTATTAAAAAAAAACACATTCATCCAATTAAACTACAAGAAAAGCAACTCAAATTCTAGCCACCAAGCCAACAAAACCTCCAGCAGCAATACATCTTCTAACGGCAATAGTCCAATAGCCACTTACCCAACAACACTCCTAACACACATTCAGCAGCAACCCAGCATCTTTCCACACCACTGGTATTCCAGCCACTTACCCAGCAACCCTCCAACCCAAACCTAGCAAACCAATCTATTCGAAATCAATCAAAATACCCAATGTTATCGAATGCAAAACATGTACACTACAATCGTTAATAGTAACCATTATAATTTGACACTATAACTTTAATTTCAATAAATTTTTACAACTAATATTTATAGTTTCATACTCATACAAACCATTTTGCCGATGCAACAAGGATGTCGGAAAAATGGTTAGCCCACTCCAAACGAACCTCATCTAATTTGTCCTGAGTGTATACTTTCTTTCCATTAAACTATTAATCACCAATTATTAAGAGGTCAAATTTAAAAAATAATGTCACGCATATGGAATAAAAGAAAGTTAAGAAATGTCATCATCAACTTACATTGTTTATTAACAAACTAACATTTGCTATTATTTCCTTCATGTACCTTAACATATAATAGCCACACTCCAATTTTACGATATTTTGTTTCAGAGCCTATTCATGTCACAAAAAAAAACTTACAAAAACTCATTCATTTTAGTTATGTAATTGATAGGCACATATAGTTTCTGTGGGGTTACTTTTTTTTACCTTCACAATTCTCATCTTAGAATTATAATTCCATTTTTCCTTACTGTCCTATGCTGTGAAGAGTGTCATGGTGGTATAAAAAAAAGTAAATTGTTATCTCTTAATTATATTGAAAAACTTAAAATATCAATTGCATGAAATGGATTGGCATACATACATTTTAAGGAGCTATTCTAAATCAGTATTAGGACTAGACTGCACAGGATCCACTTAAAACACTTCCTTTTTCACCACTTCAAACACAACTAAAACCCAATGGCAGCTACAAGAAAGAGAAGGGAGTTGAAAAAAAGCAGAAAACAAAACCATGAATTAACAAACAGTTGTAAAAGTAATATAAATTCATAAACAATTGTAAAAGTTTTAAATGAAAATTAAAACTTACGAAGGATTGTATAGCATGAGAATGAGTTGTCCATTTTTGGCTTTTTTCAAGCGGTCTTGAATATGCTCAACTCTCTTTGAGCGAAATTTTTCTGCAGCCTTTGGATTTGTTGGGCAAACCAAACTTGGACACATGAATCCAAATGGTTTTATTCCTTTTTCTGGTTGGTAGAATGGTGGAATCCAACATCCTGAATAGAAAATCAGTGCATCAATAAAAACGTATACTAAGTTGATATAAAATAGTGTAAAGAAAATTCATTAAACCACCACGCCATATATACTTGAATAGCATTTACTCCTAGTGCTTGCATTGACAACAGTTCGTTGTAATCTTTCTTCCCAATATAAGCACAAGCATGTCTTTGGAATACATTATCATCAATCATATATGTCAGAACACCATCATTTTCATCAGATAGGTATTCTCACACAGTTTCCCAAATAGTTGCAACATAGGATGACTGTTCTAGTGCTTGAATATGGCACTCTTTGTGTTCCTCATAGGTTGCACTACAATATTTTTGGCTTTATCATTTTTCAAAAGTGGCTTTTTTGTTGGGTTGTCAGGATGCATCTCCTGTATCCCATCACCTGTACCATCAACACAGTCAAAATCCAATTGCTTTTTACTGCTTCCAACTATTTTCCTCTCATCATTTGCATAATCCTTTGGGATTGAAGGATTGAGTCTTGGAATTTTCCTCAAAATGGCAACAGTAGTGTTTTTTGGTGGCTTGTCTAAATGATCTGGCTCCTGTGGATATTAATGATATCAAATTGTAAGTAAATATAAGTTTTTTTCACTCCTAAGAATGATTCAAGCATTAATGCCAACAAAGTCTTTTTAAAATGGGCCACACATATTTCACTGGGTGATTTGCAATTCCATTTTTAAAATTAATTCTAACAACACACACACACACACACACACACACACACACACAGACAGAGTATGCAGCAATATATATAAGTATGTTGCGGCTGCAAAGCCAGCTTGTGCAACTCGGCCCCTATTTTAAACATTGTTCTAGACTTGTATAGTTATATTAATTAAAACAATTAGCCAACAAAAAAAGAAATCCCACATATAAAGAGAAAAACAACTTAAATACAATTAATTTTATTAACTAATCTTATGCACATCTCCTTCGTTGCCTTCATTTTTTGTTGACTTCACTGGAATGGCAGCAGCAGCATTTGCTGGTGGCTTGCCCAAATTATCTACCTCCTGTGAAGATTAATTATATGAAATAGTAAGTATATTAAACTAGATTGAATAGTAAATATACAAGAAAATAAATCATAATCTAGGAAAAATTACAACCATTTATTATGAATAAACTAACCTTATGTGCATCTCCTTCGCTATCATTTTCACTGTCACCATTTTTGGCTGACTTCATCGGAATGGCAGCAATTGTGTTTTTTGGTGTCTCTTCTTTCTTCCGAACTTCTTCCTTCTTTATCAGTGTTGATACTTTATGATGTTCGTCCCTTTGACCAAACATCAATTTCCTCTTCTTCACAGCTGACTTCCCTAAATTATCCAACTCTTGTCAGCATTATCAACAAATAGTAAATAAATCAAACTCTAATTAGTGGAAGATATACAAGGAAAAATACTTAAACCAGGAAAACTTTGGGTAACATAGATAACTAAAGTACTTTATTTACATCTCCCTCACTGTCATCATCGACCATATTATGTGGGAAAGTGGAACTTCCAACATCTGAATGGCGAGGTGTCCTCTTTAATTCTTTGCAAATTTCTCGCAATTGTTCATCTACTGATTTTTTCCAAGCATCCAGCTCCCTCTCTCTCTCATTTTGGATGGGTCCACGCAGGCAATGAAAGTACATAAAAGCATAAATAAATTTGCCCAAGCCTTGGATATGACCAGTTCGAGGAAGCTTTCCCAATGCTTGTGCAAGGAAGTCATTTCTTGCATCCGAATTGAATGAGTCTTTTTTGTCCTCCTTCTCTAGCATTTCCTAAAAGCTCACCATAAAGAAACTAATATTATTAAATGAGCATAGATCTAATATCATAACAATGTTTGTTTTAGTTAAACTTGATTACCATTTTCTTAATGATCTGTTCGGTTTCAAAGTCCTATCCTCTATTCTTTAACATCTGAGCTCTCTTCCATAGTTCACTCCAGTCAATTAACTCTTCAGAAAGACCTGATCCTGCACACTACTTTGACAAAGAAATTAGATTAGTTAACTGTTAAAAAATTTAATAGTTAACTAAACCTTTAATAAATATTTAATAAAGAAAACACATACTTAACTGATATATAAATTATTTCATTCACAATTTAAATATTTAACACACTAACAATTTCTTTCATTAAGCCAACATATCCTTTTCGACTAAGGCGGTGATTGCACTTGTTCAAAGCTCTCCTGTTCTTATTGACACGACTGATTTTCTGCATAATTAGATTAGTTATAACACAAGGTAAATATAATGTAACTACTAACATAGTACTTGTCCTAACTTGAAAATACTTTCTTCAAAAGATTCCGAAAAACGTTGGTCGACAAACTTTGTCCAAACATGACGCTTTATTTGAGGGTACTCAATTGAGGGTGCATACAATTTCTTTTTATCATTTCTGGACTTCCAGGTATAGTTTTTGGCCAACATATACTTGAAGTTCCGAAATGATGTTCCAATTGATTGTATCACCTGCTTCCTACTTCTAAGATGGATAATGAAACGACCCTAGATAGGAGGAAGATTATTTAAGTGACAGTTAATAAAAATTCAAATCATATAACTAATAATTGAAAAATGACAGCAAAAGGTTTAAGTATAATGCAGTGGATTTTTAAGATTTACAAGAACATATTTCCACAAACGCTCCTTTGTCTTCAGCGGAATCTTACGCCAGTCAGAGTAAAGAATTGAAACTAATGTACGAGCTAATACCCCAATAAAAGAAGCCAACTTCTTGGCTTCATCGCCTGTTGGAACGCCCATTTCATTGTATTGTACCACAATCTTTCCCTTCTTCGTTTTAAATCTTTTATTTTGCCTAGATCCCATATTTAGACCTCTCCTAGAGTTACTGCTTTCAAGAACATCAACATTAGGAGGAACGAAATTAACACCATCCATCTCAACACCATCAAAATCAGCCTCATCTTCAGCATATACTAAATTAGCATTATCGACAAATAAGTCATCGTAATCGTCTTCCAAATAAGCTTGCTAATCAGAAGCAACATCAGCCACTACATGTTTTCCCTTAGCCGTACTACACTAACCTGAAATAAGTAAATTAAATTGTATTAGTTAAATGATAATATGAAACTATATTACAACCAATCAGCTGCAAGAATAAAAAGCCAATATATAATTCATTATTATGGATCAGATGGAAACATAGACAACAAATAGTTAAATAAACACTTATGGCAAAATAGTTAATCAATTGGTAACCCAAATTCCCTCTTTGCTATTTCGTGCATAGATTGCTCGATTGCCATTTGCGGAACGTAACAAATCATTAGTTGGAAATTCTCTAGTGAATGGAGGATATTCTGTTACATTATTGACCTCATCTTCATTTATTTGATTATGATTACTTCTAGTAAGCATATGACATAGAATAGACCACTTTATTTGAATTTGATCGTTCAAATAAAACACTTGTTTGGCTTGAGAAGCCAATATAAATGGATCACATTTATATCCTTATCAGTTTAAGTCTTATAAGATGAATCCAAGCTCATCCTTCTTGATACAACTACTTTGAACTCAATCACACTTCAACACAGGGACTTTCAACAAATAATAGTCAAGTACCCAAATTTCATCTATAACTCCATAATATGTCATATCACATATTTCAAAATCACCTACACTAACTCCACTATTTTGAGTTACTCGATTTGAGTCTCGATCTCGTGTAACAAAATGGAAACCTTTAATGTCATAACCTTTATATTTAGTTACAAAAGGAAGAGGCCCATGTGATAACCATCGTAAAATATCCGATACATGATCACCCTTTTCAATCAAGTCATACACCTAACAAGACAAGAAATAAAAATAAACATCTTTACTAATTGAAAAAAAAGTTGAGATTTCTTTGTGAAAATTATTTACATACATGCTGGAACCTTATCAGTTAGCCAATCGACAAATGTACGGTTATGTTCTTCTTGCAATCATTTGTCATTTTGATGTGAATAACATGTTTTAAGCCACTGCATATGGTCACTAAACATCCAGAACATGAAAAAATAGATTGAAAATTAAAGAAATAAATTATATAGATTTGACTAGAAGAAATTAATTAAATTACGTAATGTATGGTACCACCTCTTGTGTGTTATGCGAGATGTACAGGTATGCTTGATCTAGTGAATGTAGAGGAATTTGTATCAATTTCCCACCAGACAATGGCTTATCTTTTGATAGGTTTTGCACATGTCCAAGTGGAACCCCAACTGTATTCATGTTTGACATGTATTCTACACAAAATTCTAATGTTTCTTCCACAATACAACTCTCCGCTATACAACCCTCAGAACAATTACGATTCCGGATATAACCCTTAAGAGTTTTCATGTATCTCTCGAAAGTCTACATTCATCGAAGTTAAACTGGGCCACATTGTCTAACTTCATTGACTAAATACACAGCCAAGGGTGCTATAATGTGAAAGAAAGAAGAAGGAAAGCATTTTGCTAACAAGCACAAAGTCACCACATGCTCTGCCTGTAATTTATCCAATGTTGACACATCAACCACATTGGAACATAGCAAGTTAAAGAAGAAACACAGCCTGATCACAACTTTTTTAACAAGCTTTGGCAGGACACTCCGAATGGCAATAAGCAAAAGTTATTGCATAAAAACTGGCAGTCATGTGACTTAAGGCCCTGAAGTTTAAGGTCTTTCATTGACACAAGATTTTTTATGTTTGAGAAATATCCAGCTGGAACCTTAATACTTTTTAAAGCTTTATGATTAGTATTAAAAATTGTCTAATTATCAACCGATAATAATATTATTTTGTGCTTATGTTATAATTTATATTTGTGTTTATGCAATATATTAGGAATTATTAATTATGTTTTAAATATATCTAATTTTGTGTATTTTGTGTCTTTATTAGGTAAAATATTAATTTCACATAATTCGAGACTCCAAACAGATAAACAGAGGTCAAATTTGGATTCTAGAGGTTCGAAAACCTTAAGATCAGTCAAGATCGGCTTAAAATTGGGTTTGTGTAAAAAGAGTTGACTTTTCCTGTTGACCGAGCATTGATTAGATGATAAAATGAGCTTACAATAGATATGAGTGCATGGGATAGCTGGCAATTTTGACTAAATCTAAACTGTTCAGGATTCAATGGCCATAATTGTGCCACGTTGCAATGGTTGATGAAGCAAGTTGTAGGATCCGAATCTTTGTATTTGGGTCGACCTGATCCACCCATTAACCCGCCAACTCTCAACCGTTCTTTGGCCAAATCGAACGAGTCAAACGATACCACATGTGATGTTGGCTTTTGAAGTTTGACCAGCCATTAGATCTTGATCTAAAGGTTGTGAGGAGCACATGATTGAAGCTTATGATGGACCGCAACACACTCGATTATGAATTTATTTTTCTATAAATAGAGCCTCATTTTATGTTTTTAATCATCTCTCTACAACTCTCTTCTTCTCAAATTCTCTCAATCTCTCTGTAATCTTGATTTTCAGGTGTGTTTTTAATATTTTGTATAATTATTTTTATGAATAAAATTAGTTTTATTTTCAATTTTAGTTGTTTTTATTACTTTTAATTATAAGTAATTCAATTTTAATATTTCTTTTTATTTCAATTATGCTCAACTAAATAACATTAGTTAGGGGAAGGTGAAACTCTTAGGAAATAAATATGATTTAATCAAATTTTATTTTTTATTTTATAAATTACATTATTTTATATTTAATTTTATACATATTTTATATTTTGAAATTTTGATTTATTGTAGACAAACAAATGAATTTGGCACAATAAATTCTTAATATCTTAATATAAGGTATGGTAAAATGGTATTTTGACTTATTGTACACAAATTAAATTTTGGCACAATAAATACTTAATCCAACATAAAATTAAAGGGAAAATAATAATAATTTATATAATTAATCTTTTGGGCAATAAATCTTAAAAAAATGGCAAAAGGAATTTATTAAGTTTTATTTACTTCTAAGAGTGGATCCACAACCCTAACTAATTCAATTTCATAGTTTTATTTCAATTAAGTTGTTTATATTTAAGTTTTTCTTATTTTTTAGATAAAATAAAATAAACAAATTAAATTTTTTCTCTGTGGATCGACCTCGGACTCACCGAATTATAATACAATAAGACACTCTTATACTTGGGAGTTAAAAAGTACTTTTAAGTTGTGTCAAGTTTTTGTCATCGTTGTCGGAGAAAAGTTTTTATTTTGCTTTGTTTTCCCGTTTTTGATTTTTCTCTTTTTGTAAAGTTTCCTTATACCCCTTTTCCTTTCTGAAATTCTCTTCTGACCCCAACATCTTTCAGAAGTTTCACTTTCATCCCACATGGCTCAATTCTAAACTTCTAATAATTACGGTGTAACTATAAAATTATAAATAATTTACAATAAGATCCCTAGACGAAATTTCTCACAATAATCAAGACTTGGGCTTATCTTGGACTTATTTGGACATAATTTGGAACAAACTAACTCTTAACTTATTAACTACTAACTTTTAACTTACTAACTACTAACTCCTAACTTTTATTTATTTTTTATTTCAGTTATTTAATTTTCTGTAATTATTTTATTTCGCATTTATTTTTTTAATTTTGCTTTATTTTTTTATTGGTGGGTTCAACTTCCAGTTTTTTCTTTTAATTTTAGTTATTTTATTATTTTGCATTTATTTTTATTTTTTGCTTTATTGGTGGGTTCAACCACCAAAATTGTTATTTAATTTTAATTATAATTTTCTTTTGTACACTTATATTATTTGCATATTTAATTTTTTTTTCTTTCAATTTTTATTTAGTCTTTTTAATTTTGTTATTAATTTTTGTGAATATTATCTTTGTGACATAACCATTGCATGGGACGTTGGTCTCGAACTTCAAGTGGCAGGTTAATTCGTAAATCTCAATCTCCTCCACCAATCATGGATTAAAACCAAGACGAAAATATTTTGGGCGAATCTAATCCTCAAATTGATCAGTGAGACAACCATTCTCAACATGGACGTGATCAGACTTAACCAAGGACTCTGAGAGACTACATGAATCCAACAGAACCGGAGGACTGTCGTGTATAGTATTTCCTCCAGAAGCATCTCGATTCAACTTTAAATCAGGTATTATCCAACTTTTACCAACATTTCATGATTTAGAATCCGAGAATCCGTACTTGCATCTAAGAGATTTTGAGGAAGTTTGTAATACATACACAGACCAAAATTGTAGCCTGAACATAATTAGATTAAAGCTTTTTCTTTTTTCATTAAAAGATAAAGTTAAAACTTGGCTACAAAACCTTAGATCTGGATCAATAAGAACTTGGAATAACATACAAGAACAGTTTTTGAAAAAATTCTTTCCACCTCATAGAACAAATTCTTTTAAAAGACAAATTACTTCTTTCACTCAAAAAAATGGAGAAACATTATATCAATCTTGGGATATGTTTAAAGAGTTGCTTAACATATGTCCACACTATGGTTTTGAAACTTGGCGATTGGTCACTTACTTCTACGAGGGCTTAATACCCCAAAGTAATGGTGAATTTAGGGATAAAAATCCTAAGAATGCACTAGATTACCTTAACCAATTAGTTGAAAATGCACAACTAAAAAGGAATTTATTAAGTTTTATTTACTTCTAAGAGTGGATCCACAACCCTAACTAATTCAATTTCATAGTTTTATTTCAATTAAGTTGTTTATATTTAAGTTTTTCTTATTTTTTAGATAAAATAAAATAAACAAATTAAATATTTTCTCTATGGATCGACCTCGGACTCACCGAATTATAATACAATAAGACACTCTTATACTTGGGAGTTAAAAAGTACTTTTAAGTTGTGTCAAGTTTTTGGCATCGTTGTCGGAGAAAAGTTTTTATTTTGCTTTGTTTTCCCGTTTTTGATTTTTCTCTTTTTGTAAAGTTTCCTTATACCCTTTTTCCTTTTTGAAATTCTCTTCTGACCCTAACATCTTTCAGAAGTTTCACTTTCATCCCACATGGCTCAATTCTAAACTTCTAATAATTACGGTGTAACTATAAAATTATAAATAATTTACAATAAGATCCCTAGACGAAATTTCTCACAATAATCAAGACTTGGGCTTATCTTGGACTTATTTGGACATAATTTGGAACAAACTAACTCTTAACTTATTAACTACTAACTTTTAACTTACTAACTACTAACTCCTAACTTTTATTTATTTTTTTATTTCAGTTATTTAATTTTCTGTATTTATTTTATTTCGCATTTATTTATTTAATTTTGCTTTATTTTTTATTGGTGGGTTCAACTTCTAGTTTTTTCTTTTAATTTTAGTTATTTTATTATTTTGCATTTATTTTTATTTTTTGCTTTATTGGTGGGTTCAACCACCAAAATTGTTATTTAATTTTAATTTTAATTTTCTTTTGTACACTTATATTATTTGCATATTTAATTTTTTTTCATTCAATTTTTATTTAGTCTTTTTAATTTTGTTATTAATTTTTGTGAATATTATCTTTGTGACATAATCATTGCATGGGACGTTGGTCTCGAACTTCAAGTGGCAGGTTAATTCGTAAATCTCAATCTCCTCCACCAATCATGGATTAAAACCAAGACAAAAATATTTTGGGCGAATCTAATCCTCAAATTGATCAGTGAGACAACCATTCTCAACATGGACGTGATCAGACTTAACCAAGAACTCTGAGAAACTACATGAATCCAACCAGAACCGGAGGACTGTCGTGTATAGTATTTCCTCCAGAAGCATCTCGATTCAACTTTAAATCAGGTGTTATCCAACTTTTACCAACATTTCATGGTTTAGAATCAGAGAATCCGTACTTGCATCTAAGAGATTTTGAGGAAGTTTGTAATACATACACAGACCAAAATTGTAGCCTGAACATAATTAGATTAAAGCTTTTTCTTTTTTCATTAAAAGATAAAGTTAAAACTTGGCTACAAAACCTTAGATCTGGATCAATAAGAACTTGGAATAACATGCAAGAACAGTTTTTGAAAAAATTCTTTCCACCTCATAGAACAAATTCTTTTAAAAGACAAATTACTTCTTTCACTCAAAAAAATGGAGAAACATTATATCAATGTTGGGATATGTTTAAAGAGTTGCTTAACATATGTCCACACCATGGTTTTAAAACTTGGCGATTGGTCACTTACTTCTACGAGGGCTTAATACCCCAAAGTAGACAGGTTGTTGAAATGATGTGTAATGGTGAATAGGGATAAAAATCCTAAGAATGCACTAGATTACCTTGACCAATTAGTTGAAAATGCACAACATTGGGATACTGTTAGAACTTTTGAATTGACAAATAAGCAACAACCATCTCCATCTAGTGGAGGAATCCATAACCGTAGGGAAGATCATGATTTACAAGCAAAATTTGCATCCCTAGTTAGGAAAGTTGAAGCTTTGGAGCATAAAAAGAGTGATCAAGTAAAATCTGTTCAAGAAATTGCATGTAATATATGTAATTCGAATGATCATTTCACTCAAGAGTGTCCCACTTTGCCTGCACTTAAAGAATGTCTAAATGATCAAGCTAATGTCATTAACACTTTCAATAAACCAAACCCATATTCACAGACTTATAATCCTGGTTGGAGAAATCATCCGAATTTCAGTTGGAGGAATAATAATAATGCACAATCTTCACAAGCACCACCTCCACAAAATTTTCAAAATCCTCAGCCTTATGCACCATATGTTCCACCACCCTGGAAAAATCTGGAAGACACAATGCATTCATTCATCAGAAAGCAAGATGCTATTAACAATCAAAATGCACAAACTTTTTCTGATGTGAAAGATACACTTGCTAAAATTGCTTCTGCACTCACCATTCAAGAAAAAGGAAAATTTCCAGCCCAACCACAACCAAATCCTAAAATTCAACAAAATCCACCCACAGACCAAGTCAAGTCAGTTATAACTCTTCGTAGTGGTAAGGTTGTTGATAGACCTATGCCTGAACCTTATGAAAATGATGAAAATTCAAAGGGTAAGGAAGGACTAAATGAACTTACACCTAGTGAAGAAATAACTAGTGTTCCACCTGAACCACCATTTCCGCATGCATTGAATAAACCAAAGAAATCAAACCACTCTTCTGAAATTTATGAAATCTTTAAGCAAGTGAAAGTTAACATTCCTCTATTAGATGCAATCAAGCAGGTTCCTTCATATGCCAAATTTTTAAAGGACTTGTGCACTGTTAAGAGGAAATTGAAGGTAAGAAAGAGTGCTTTTATGGCCGAACAGGTAAGTACAATTCTGTCTACTAATAATAAGTTGAAATATAAAGATCCTGGTTGTCCTACCATTTCTTGTATTATTGGTAACCACAGAATTGAGCATGCTTTATTAGATCTTGGTGCTAGTGTTAATTTGCTTCCATATTCAGTTTATCTTCAATTTAATCTTGGTGAGTTAAAATCAACTTCAACAACACTTTTGCTTGCCGATAGATCAGTTAAAGTACCAAAAGGAATAGTGGAAGATGTTTTAGTACAAGTTGATAAATTTATTTATCCTGTGGATTTTATTGTCTTGGAAACTGAACCTGTTGTGAATAATTACAAACCAATTCCTGTAATTTTAGGTCGACCATTTTTGGCAACTGCTAATGCTTTGATTAATTGTAGGAATGGTTTAATGAATTTATCGTTTGGGAATATGACTTTGGAATTGAATGTTTTCAACATGTGCAGGCAACCTAATGAAGAAAATGAGAATGAAGAGGATACTGATGAACAAAAGGAATTGTTTGAATCTTGTATCGAGGAAAATATTCAAAAAGGGGATTTTTCTGAACTTTCTAATGTTTGTTTAGTTAATTCAATTGAGTCAAATAAGCAACTTGAACTTGATATTTCTAATATAAATTCGTTGCTTGATTCTGTGCAGACTTCACAAAATTATGATGACGAGCCAAAATTTGAGGAGCTTGGATGTATTGAAAAGACAGAACAACAAGAAGCACCTAAAATGGAATTGAAACCTTTGCCTGAAGGATTGAAGTATGCTTTTCTTGGAGAAGAACAAACTTATCCTGTTGTGATTTCTTCTACTTTAACAAGCGACCAAGAAGGTAAGTTACTTACTATTCTTAAAAAGCATAAAAATGCAATAGGATGGACTTTAAATGACATTAAAGGCATTAATCCCTTAATCTGCACACATAGAATTAATTTGGAAGAAAATGCTAAAATATGTCAACAACCTCAAAGAAGATTAAACCCACACATGAAAGAGGTAGTCAAAACAGAAGTCCTTAAATTACTTGATGTGGGAATTATCTACCCTATTTCTGATAGTAAGTGGGTAAGTCCTACACAAGTAGTGCCTAAAAAATCTGGAATCACTGTTGTTAAAAATGAAAAAGGTGAATTAATTCCAACACGAATTACATCTAGTTGGCGCATGTGCATTGATTATAGAAAATTAAATGAAGCCACTAGAAAAGATCATTTTCCATTACCATTCCTTGACCAAATCTTAGAAAGAGTAGCAGGACATCCCTACTACTGTTTTTTAGATGGATATTCAGGTTATTATCAAATTCCTATAGCACTTGAGGACCAAGAAAAGACCACATTCACATGTCCTTTTGGAACATTTGCATTTAAAAGAATGCCATTCGGGCTTTGTAATGCTCCTGCAACATTTCAAAGATGTATGTTAAGCATTTTTTGTGATATGGTTGAACATTGTTTAGAGGTCTTTATGGATGATTTGACTGTGTTTGGGAATTCTTTTGATGATTGCCTTGATAATTTGGAGAAAGTTTTAAAAAGATGTGTTGAAAAAGAACTCGTGTTGAATTGGGAAAAATGTCACTACATGGTTACTTCTGGAATTGTTTTGGGTCATGTTGTTTCTATTAAAGGAATTGAAGTTGACAAAGCAAAAATTGAAGTCATATCTAAATTGCCACAACCAAAAACAGTTAGAGATGTGCGATCCTTTTTAGGACATGCATGATTTTATAGGAGGTTTGTAAAAAACTTTAGTGCCATATCTAAACCACTTTGTAACCTCTTATTAAAAGATGCACCGTTTGAATGGAATGATGATTGCCAGAAATCTTTTGAAAAAATAATTTGTCTTTTAACATCTGCACCTATTATGTAATCTCCTGATTGGTCTTTACCCTTTGAATTAATGTGTGATGCAAGTGATTTTGCTGTTGGTGCTATTTTAGGACAAAGAAGGGATGGTAAGCCTTTTGTGATTTATTATGCAAGTAAGACTTTGGATAGTGCTCAAATGAATTATTCTACAACTGAAAAAGAATTACTTGCTGTGGTATTTGCATTAAACAAATTCCGTTCATATTTTCTTGGCCCTAAATTTGTTGTGCTTACTGACCATGCTGCTGTGAGATATTTGATGAGTAAACAGGATGTCAAACCGAGACTAATTCGTTGGATTTTGTTACTTCAAGAATTTGACCTTACCATAAAAGATAAAAAGGGTGCTGAAAATGTCGTTGATGATCATCTATCAAGACTTACATCCGAATTCTGCACTGATATAACACCCATCAATGATTCTTTCCCTGATGAATTTTTTATTTTTGTTACTTCAATGCCATGGTATGCTAACATTGTTAATTTCCTTGTTACAAGTAAAATGCATTTGCAATGGAATGCTCAAGAGAAGAAGAAATTTTTTGTTGAAGTAAATAAATTTTATTGGGATGACCCTTATTTGTTCAAATATTGCCCAGATCAAATTTTTCGGCGATGTATTCCTGATAATGAGGTAAATAGTGTCATTAATTTTTGTCATTCTGAAGCATATGGTGGACACTTTTCGTCAAGAAAAATTACTGCTAAAATTTTGCAATGTGGTTTTTATTGGCCTACCATATTCAAAGACACATATGAATTTTGCAAAACTTGTGAAAAATGTCAAAAATTGATATCAATTACTAAAAGAAACATGATGCCCTTAAAATCCCATACTTGAAATTGACATATTTGACTGTTGGAGAATTGATTTCATGGGTCCGTTTCCATCATCTTTTGGATTTGTAGATATATTAGTTGCAGTTGATTATGTCTCAAAATGGATTGAAGTAATTTCTTGTCGAAATAATGACAGTAAAACTGTGATTAAATTTTTAAGAGAAAACATTTTAAGTCGATTTGGAATCCCTCGAGCCATTATCAGTGATAGAGGTAAGAATTTTTGTAATAAGTCATTTGAGTCTTTAATGAAGAAATATGAAATTACACATAAAGTTGCTACCCCTTATCATCTTCAAACAAATGGTCAAGTTGAATTAGCAAATAAGGAGATAAATTTTTTTTTGGAAAAAACGGTTAACCCAAACCGAAAAGATTGGTCTCTTAGACTTAATGATGCACTTTGAGCCTACCGTACTGCATTTAAAATATCATTAGAAATGTCACCCTATCGGTTAGTTTATTGTAAACCTTGTCATTTACCTGCTGAACTTGAAAATAAATCACTTTGGGCTATTAAAGTTTTTAATTCAAATTTGGATGATGCTGGTAATGTGCGAAAATTGCAATTGAATGAACTTGAGGAATTAAGGAATGATGCATATGAAAATTCAAGAATTATTAAGGCAAGAAAAAAACATTTCATGATAAAAGAATTTTTCAAAAAATATTTGAGATTGGTCAAAACTTGTTGCTTTATAATTCTCGTCTTCATTTATTTCTAGGTAAGTTAAAGTCAAAATAGAGTGGCCCATTTGTTGTAAAAAATGTATATTCATATGGGGCCATAGAAATTGAGAATCCAAATAACGGTATCACATTTAAAGTTAATGGTCAAAGATTAAAACCATAGCTAGAACATCACCCACGTGACGAGGACACCGAAATTAATTTGGGTGATCCACCAGTTCTTGATTAAGTTTTTAATGATTGATTTTTTTTGTTTTACTGTTATTTTGCCGTTTCATTGTTTCAATTTTTTTCCTCTCTTGATTGATGCACTGTACATATATTTTTTTAACATTATTTTTCTTGTTTAAGCGTGTTTGTTTGACAGTTGTACTTTCTCTCATAAATTTTCATTACACATCATGAGTACCTCAATAAGAAAGTTCCTGTTTACACATCTTAAAAGATTTCTACATGTGAAATTTCACTTAAGAGGCTTGATACAAAGCTGTAAATCACATCCATTTTGGGATCTGCAACCACTAGAATTTGTGTCCTATGTTGAGGATCTAGAAAGGCAACTCAGAGAAATAGAGCGTGGTATATATGAATTTCAATTAGAGCTTGAGGTTAACTCAATGAGAGGATGAATGTAAGTTCATTTTCCTTTTTACATTGTGTGTTTATTTTTGTTGTTCGCCTTCACGTTTGATTTGATTTTGCAGATTTGATTTTGGTGTATTTTGGTTTATTTTCCCGTATAAATGGAGGATAACGGTACTCCGTGACTTCTTAAGTCGGTATCTTCAGTTTCCCACAATAACTGAAACCCCAAAATCAAACATGGAAGAAATATAACATAAACTGCATAAGCATTTTCCCTCTCTCCCTCAGAATGCCCTCAGGATCATCCGATCAATATTACCATTGAGAAACGCTGTCTTCACATCCATCTGATGTAACTCAAGATTAAAATGTGCCATCAAAGCCATTATGATCCTGAAAGAGACTTTCGAAGAAACTGGAAGAAAGTCTCTTCATAGTCGACGCCTTCTTTCTGTGTAAGGCCCTTTGTGACAATGCATGCCTTGTACATGTCCATATTGCCTTTCGAATCTTTATTGGTCTTAAATACCCATTTGCAACCAATAGGTTTCGCACATTCTAGAAATGAGATAAGATCTTATGCGTCATTGTCTTTCACGGACTTCATGGCACAAATCCACTTATGAGAGTTAGAGAAATATAATGTAGTGGTCTGGTACTGTACTTCTCATTTCTCTATTAGATCTCCTAAATGGCATAGGTTTTTGAGGTAGTAGATTTTGTTCTTCAGGAACAACTTCTTGTATAGAGGTTCTCCAACATTATCTCGATTTGTTTTATCTTGAACAAAGTCAAGAATGAGACCTTGATCAATGCCAATAATATCTATGGGAATATCAATATATTCCTCTTCAAAGACAAAGTCACTGACTGTCTTAAACTCGACATCATTAAAGAATCGAGTATTTCCCAATTTAAAAATAGACTTAGTTGTGGGATTATAAGACTTATAACCCCTAGATTATTCAGAGTAGCCAATAAAATATCAACTCACCATCCTTAAGTCTTGTTTCTTCTTATTAGGCCTATAAGGCCTTGCCTCAATTGGACGCCCCTAGACATGCAAGTGCATTAGACTAGACTTCTTAACCGTCCAAAGTTCATAAGGGGATTTGGTAGTGGCTTTAGTTGGAGCCCTTTTAAGGATATATGTTGCAGTTTTAAGCACTTCTCCCTAGAGTGATTCTAGTAAGGTAGAATGATAAATCATGCTATTTACCATTTATTTAAGCGTCATGTTTTGTCTTTCAGCAAACCATTCATAGTGGGTGAACTCGGCATAGTATATTATGGGATGATACTGCATTTTTCTAGGAACTTAGCAAATGGTCTTGGATTTTGTTCTCCTGAACCGTCATATCTACCATAATATTCACCACTATGGTAAGATATGATGCTTTTAATTCTTTTGCTAAGTTGGTTTTCAACTTTAGCCTTAAAATATTTTAACATATCCAAGAACTGTGACTTTTCATGGAGGAGATATGTGTAGCTATATCTAGGATAATCATCTATGAACGTTATAAAATATTGTTGAACATTCCAAGCAACTGTAGGGGATGGTCCATGAATATCTGTACGTATAAGTTGTAAGACGTCCAAAGTCCTATTGGCCTCAAGTCTCCTTTTTATTGGTTTATTTTCCCTTGATATAGTTAACAAAAATATCAAAATCTATGAAATCTAAGGGGTCGAGCATAAGTCTTTTAATCCTTCGTCTGGACATATGACCCAGTCTTCTGTGCCATGATGCAGCCAAATTCTCATTAGTTAATTTTCCCGTTAAACCTCATGTACTGAATTGCAAGGATTCATTAAATGAAGTAATTATATCAAGCATATAAATATTATCATTACTTGACAAAGAACCAAAACTAACCAGTTTTCATGAAACATTTTGAATTTTCCATATCCAAATAAACAAGTAAAACCAGACTTGTCCAAAATAGAAATGGAAATCAAATTCTATTGAAAAGACAGAACAATAAATGTTTCATCAAATTCTTCAACTTCAATTGTATTGCCACCGCTCACATAGAGGAATCTTTCACCAACATTAGGCTTTTGGCAATTCAAGCAACCCTAAATAGACACACTGGTGTGAGTTGTTACACTAGAATCTATCTATATATTGGTACCGAAGTTATGTTAGCCTCAGAACAAACCAAGCCGTACCTTTCAACTCTGCAAAAGAAACAACAAGTACCTTCTAGATTAGCTAGTTTCTTTTGTTGTTCTTTTTGAGGTGCTGTAATTGCAACTTCCTTATCTTACTTCCTTTTATAGACCTTGAGGTGTCATCGTAGGTCATTTTTCTTGTAGTGGTTTCTCCCCTTGATCCTCATAACAGAATGAGATAAAATCATACCAATAACATATCCATCCATACATCAGGTCGTGAGTTGTTTATGATACTAACTTCAATACCCTAGGCCCATTAACTAAGAAGATACTATCCACGTTGGGTACATATCCCGTCATGTTTGCTTAGTTAAGAACCCATAACTTGTAAACTAGTCTCAAAACTCTCGCTAATAATGTGAAATGTTACATGTAGTATATTGAAATCTGTATTTTTTATCTTTTAAATTATACCTTATTTTAATAAAGTAAGGAATTCTTTATTGTTAATTTACTTTATACATAATATGGCTTCTTTCAACCTTTTATATTTATTTTTTAATAAATGATCTCATATTTTAATCAAGTTAGAGATAAGCTAAATAAAAAAGAAAACAATTTTATTTTTTATTTTACTAAAATTTATATTTTTCTATCTTTTAGTTTGTCCATTTATCATATTAAAATAAGAGAACCAATATGTTACATGTTCTAGATTTTGTTCCAGTTAATTGATTTTATTTGTTTCTTTCATTGTTTGAATAAGTCAAGTTAGGTGTTGGAATAGTTAGAGTCCAAGCTAGTTTGTTAGCTATTTCTTTATTTAAATTTCAGAAATAAACAACAGGTTACACTGTTTGAATTTGAAAATACTGACATTATTTGTGGAGATACATGCTCCCTCAAATGATCCTGTACATTCAACAACTTTCACTTCAATATTTTCACAATAGGCAGAGGAAAGAAAACAGAAACTAGCTCATATATACCAATATATAATAAGCTATATCCTTTTAGATAGGCCAATCAATCTTCACACCACTATAATCGCATTGTTTCTTAGCAAAACAGATAAGGAAATTCAACAAAATATGGCTAATGAAGAGAGAGACGAAAGCTTTGCATATGCCAATGAATTGGTGACGGGTTCAGTGCTCCCCATGACCATGCAAGCAGTAATTGAGCTGGGAGTTTTCAAAATCATAGCCAAAGCTGGTCCTGGAGCAAAGCTCTCAGCTTCAGAGATTGCAGCTCAGTTGACTGCCACCAAGAACAAAGACGCACCCATGATGTTGGACCGGATACTCAGGCTTCTGGTTAGCCATGGTGTTGTTGAATGCTCACTAGATGATATAGCTGGTTCTCAGAGACTCTACGGTCAGAATAATGTTTCCAGATACTTTGTGCCTAACGAAGATGGTGTCTCATTGGGCCCCTTAATGGCCTTAAATCAGGACAAGGTGTTTCTGAACAGCTGGTATACCTACTCTCTCTCATTTTAATTCTCTGTAGTTTATTTTTATTTAGAATAATAACATGACATGGGTTAATAATGCATCTATCTTTCTAAACATTCAGATCCAATCATGCATATCTCTAATCATACTCCAACTCATGCTCAACTTGTTTTTAAATTCATTTTCAGTCGTCATAGAAACAAACAAACAAAAAATGAACTAAATCCCTATATTTGATGCATAAGTGTATATTTATAATAGTGAGCACTAAAATGCAGAATGTACACTTAACAAACTTATAAATCATTACTATATATATAGTTTTAATCAAATCAATTCAAGAATAGATGAAATATTGTTGATTGTGTTTTATTTGTAGAGGATAAGAAGAAAATTGTTCTCTGTCAGGGAAATTTTTGTCTTTTACTTGCAGAGAAAATGAGAGTAGTATGAAAAAGACAAGGCTAAACCTATGTTACGTGCAACGTAACATACATTCCAAAATACAAAATAACAATAAATACCCTTAAACTCTATGGAAACTACATTAATAGAATTAAAAGAAATACTTTTAAATCTCAAAGAAGAAATAAAGGAAATAAAACAGGAAACAGGAAAGATAAAAATAGAAATATCAGTAATGCAAAAAGGCCAAAAGAAAAATAAAAAGGTAGAAAGACTTGAAATATTAAAATCAGGAATTATTGGAAAGAGCCTTAAGAAACCTACACAGAAACCTCAGAAAGGTAGTTATGACCATTGGTTTATGGAAACACAATATCCAAAAATATTACAAGAATCTGAAGAATTAAAAGCAGAAATAAAGAAAAAAGACAAAGGAAAAGAAAAACTAGAAATAAAATAACAACCTCCATCTGAGTCAAACTCAGAATAATGGAAGACATACTAGAAAATTTAACTGAAAAATTTAGTGACATAAATCTTAGTGACTTAGAAGATTTTGAAAAAGAATACCAAATAAAAATGAATACAGCAAGAGGACCAGAAATGAAACCTAATGTAGCAGAACCAAGTGATAGGTACCCAAGAAAGAACAAGAAAAGCAAGCTTTTTTATGAATATATATCTCAAGTCAAAGCTACACCTTGGAAAAAAGAATATACGCCTAATCATGATACATTGACTCCTATAACCAATACTGGAACATTTTTAAATTTAGATTGTAAAATAGACCCTCGTAAGACATTAGCAGAATGGGGAATGCAAATGAAGTTATTCTTAACATATAATGGATCTAATGAGGACTGTAATGTAACAACAAATGAAGAAAAAATAGACATATTTGTATATATCCTGTTGACCAGTTTTACAGGTAACATATTTAACTGGTGGAGAGGATTAAGCGATGAAACACAAATGTTAATAAAAGATTCAACCAAAATAGCTTTTAGACGGAGTAATGCATTAAGCATTGAAAGAATAATTGAATACATTGCTAGTGAATTTTTAGAAGATTGGTTAGAAAATTCTGAAAGAGAAGCAAATAATGAAAAACAAAGAGCAAGATTAAAATTGATGAACTTAACAATTTGTAATATGTGTTTTATTAAAGAATATATCTGTGAATTTACTAAATATTATTACGAGCAATATGTAAGTTTCGAAGATCAAGAAGTTTATAAAAATTTATATTACCTAAACTGCCATATCCTTGGAATAGTTATTTTATAAATGAATATGAGAAACATAACACCACAAATAGACTCCCACATACTCTAGGAGATAGAATACGATTTTTTAATACAAGACTTAGTGATATATGTATTCAGAGAAATTTAATAAAAAAGAGTAGGAATATAACAACAATATGTTGTGAAAAAACATAAATGCAACCTAGTGGGGATGTTCTATGCCCTATAAAAGAAAAAGAAAATTGTATAGAAAAGAAAAAAGTATAAAAAATACACTAACTTTAAAAAGAAATATAAGAAACCTAGAAGGAAATATTACAAGAGGAAATATAAAGGTCAAAGAAAACAATTAGATAAAACAAAATGCAAATGTTGGAATTGTGGAGAAATAGGCCATATTAGTACATATTGTAAGAAAAAGAAAGTTAGAATCTTACAACAAGATTTTGATACAATACAAGAGGAACTAGAAGAAATAAGTAATATGTCAGACTACGAAGGAACAAAAGTATATATGGTAAAAGATTCTGAAAATGAATCAGAATAAAGGGGAAATAATTGAAAAGGAAGAAATTGAAGAAATAGAAAGAGAAGAAAACAAAAGCGGATACAATCTTGTAGCCACTTTTAATAAAGAAAAATATAACAAACTTCTAAAATTGAATGTAGAAAAGCTAGAATATGGAATACTACAAAAACTAAGAGATATGTTCAAAAGAAAAAGAATAGTATTACATGAATATTATGAACAAGAAAAAATTGTAATTATTACACAGTTTGAAGGAAATATTAGGTTTAGTTTAATAAACAAAAGAACAATAGATTTAGCATTAAGGAAGATAAAAAACGAATCAACAAGAGAAAAAATACAATATGTATATTTAGCTGAGATCCAAATCTTAATAAAATCTCTCTTTAAAGAAGGAGTAGATAGTCCGATAGTTTTGTCAATACATGACCAACGGTTCTATGATCCTAGTATAGGACATTTAGGAACAGTAGAAGGAAATTTGTGTTATACTAAATTATTATTTACATGTCATCCTAAATACTGTGTACACATAAAAGATAAAAATATAGATGAGACATTGAGTCTACACTTTAAACTACTTAAAAAGAATTTAATGAAATAAGGAAATAGATTAATGACCATACATTACTCAGCGTTGTATAGTTTTTGTAATTCAAATTATGGAGAAATTTATGGAAATAAACCCTATATAGAGATAAATAAAGAATGTGAGGACATAGCAACTCTTATAGAACCTATTATACAGGATTATAAAATCCCAATAACCTATGAATTAAATATAGATGATAAGAAATAATTTTTAAATGATAATAATGAAAATTCTATAATTCCAATAAGCTTTGCTGGTAGAACCCTTTTAAGAGGAAGTTCATCCAGAAGATTACCTGATAGACAATTAGCCAACATAGATAAACAAGTAATAGCCAAACCTATTATAGCCAGTAATGTAGTAAGGATACTTGGACAATACTTCAATGTAATAGAATATACAACAAAATTACATATTTTAGTAGACACTGGAACAAGCCATAATTATATGAATCATACAAAAAATAAAGAACTTTTAATTAAAGAAAAGGAAATTCCGTATGAATACACTGATTTCAATGGAAATAAACATATTTGCAAACAGGAAGTAAAAGTTCCACTAATAATTGAAAGAGTTAGAATAATTGTATCTTATTACATAGATTCCTTTATGACTACAGACCCAGATAAACATATAGTATTAGGAAATAGTTTCCTAAATAGTCTAGAATATTATAAAATTGAGAAGTACCAAGTAACACTGCAAATAGAAGGACAAAAGATAATATGTGAAACATGTTAAAGCAGGCTTATATAAAATATCCTATGTCTGTATATATACAAATAAATATAGTAGAAAAAGACATAGACACTTGCGCCTTAATAGATACAGGAAGTGAAATTACAATTATGAAAACTTTCTTATCAAGTCAATGGAAATCCAATGACAAAATAAAACTCATAGGTATAACAGGAGATAAACAATATATCAATCAAAGTTTATTAAATTTTGAAATCCTTTTAGGAAGTAAAATTGTACGTATCAACCATGTATTTCAATATGACCAAATGGACTGTGATATGCTCTTAGGTAATGACTTCATACAACAATTTCAATATTACCAACAGACTCCCTATATGATTACCCTTAAAACCCCTTGTAATCATCTCCTACGTATTCCTAGAGAATTTAAACCTTACAGAGTTCAGCCAGCCTAGCGTGGTGATAATATACTTTATGAAAAATACTATTTAATTTCTAAAGGACAGAGTTATAATATACAATTAGAAACAATAAAATCACAGCTTGAAAGAGTTTTATAAAGAAAACCCATTAGCATTATGGAAACCGGATCACCCTAGAGCAAGGATAGAATTAATAGAAAATAGAATCATAAGACTTAAACCTATGATGTATACAGAAGAAGATAGAGAAGAATTTAAAATCCAGATAAAAGAGTTATTGAACTTAAACTTAATCAGAAATAGTAATAGCCCACATAACAGCCCAGCTTTTATGGTTAGAAAGAGATCAGAACAAGTTAGAGGAAAAGCTAGAATGGTGATAAATTATAAAGAACTAAATAAATACACAAAATTTGATGGATATTTTTTACCAAATAAAGAAGTATTGATAAATCTTGTGAAAAATAAAACTTATTATTCAAAATTTGATTGTAAATTAGGATTTTGGCAAATAAAAATGGAAGAACATAGTATTCCTTATACAACATTTAGTACTCCACAGGGTCATTATGAATGGCTAGTAATGCCTTTCGAATTAAAAAATGCCCCTAAGATTTTCCAAAGTAGGATGGATAAAATATTTAGGGATTATAAATACATAATAGTGTATGTAGATGATATATTAACAGCATCAGAAACATTAGAGGACCATAGAAAACATTTGAAAGAATTCGTGAATGTTTGTATTAAAGAAGGAATAATACTGTTAGAAAGGAAGGCAGTAATACAACACAAGAAAATAGAATTTTTGGGAATGATTCTTGATAGGCAAGGAATCAGGCTCCAAAACCACATAGGCAAAAAGATTACTGAATTCCCAGATAAATTAGAGAATAAACAACAAATACAAAAATTCTTAGGTTGTTTAAATTATGCTGCAGGATTCATAAAAGACTTAGCTAAGAAAAGAAATATACTTCAAAAATTACTTAGAAAAAATAATACCAGAGGAGGGAATATAGAACATACAAAAACTGTAAAAAGCTTAAAATAAGAGTGTAAGAATCTCCCCTTATTAAGGTTACCAGAAGAAACTGATAAACTCATAATACAAACCGATGCATCTGATCTGCATTGGGGAGCTGTACTTAAAACTGACATAAATGAAATTTGTAGGTATACTAGTGGTACATTCAACCAAGCTCAGGTTAATTACCATGTACATGAAAAAGAACTCCTTGCAATATATAAAGGGATAAAAAAGTTCTTATTATTTTTATTACAAAAGTAATTTATTGTAGAGACAAATAATTCCTAAGTAAGCTCATTAATAAGCAAAATTTTGCCAAATGAACCCCAGTATAGAAGATTACATAGATGGCAAGCATATTTGTCATATTATAATTTCAAGATTATACATATAAAAGGAACTAACAATTTCCTTGCAGAATTCTTAAGCAGGAACATAGAATTTGGAGATGGATCCAGAAGTAAATAAGATCCTATCTGGGATAGATACTGAATTACATAGACTGACAACAAAAGCATCAGATATAATCGATGCAATAAATTATATAAAAGAGGCTTTAGAAGCCCATGAAAAAGGAGTACATTTGTTAATGACATACATAAACGACCTGACAAAAGCACTCTCAATAAACAAAGGCCCAATAAACACTGTGGCAATAAACACCAGTTCAATAGATGCAAGAAGCCCATCAAAAACCAATCTCTGATCCAGTCCCAAGCCCATCAAAAACCATATCCATAGAGGTTAAGCCACCAAAATCAAGCCCATCAAAATAGTTTATCCAAATAAACAATCCACAGATAGAAGAAGAGAAATAACCTCTGAACCCAAAAGAAGAAGAGTATAAACAATTCTCTACTTGGGTTTACTCTACTTGGTCTCACAATAATAATATTTTTAAAGCTCCTGGAAAAAACATGTATCTTAGAATAATAGCCACAAAAGGAGCTGACCCTCTCCTTGTTGGAAAAATAGCCCGATACGGTTACCTAGACTTAGTGTATCCGGACGTAGACCTTAGGAAAATAGCCAGTTTAGACGAATTGTTAGTCACAGAAGTGTCAAATTTTGCCCAGAAAAGGCCCATATACCTCAAATTCTACACCATAAGTCCTTAATACCATCTGAATGTAGAATACCAAGCCTTTTACATGATTTATGTGGGTCACCTTACAAAGAACTTCAAGGTAGAAGTAAGGACATATTATACAGATGTTCCCCAAATAAATAAGGCCTGGATTCGGACCCGTAGAGCTAGAGGAATAAAAGCCATATGGAGCATAGCAAAGGATCTTTATAAAAGAAATTTCATAACCATCATCAGATTCCAGAACTATATCCTTGTGACAGCAGAAGACAGTCATACACAGTCAAATATCCTGCTGGAGCTAATTAATGAAATAAGCACTATGCGTTTCCCAAGTAGCAGTGAGACCATGCGGCAGGCTTACCAGCTCATGGAGATAAGCAATCAGCAAAGATAAAAAGCAGTAGCACGTTTGGTGTGGCAGACATAATAATAGAGATGCCCGAATAATAAAGATGCCAGAAAAAGATAAAAAGCAGAAGCACGTTTGGCGTGGCAGACATAATAATAAGATGCCCGACAAAGATAAAAGGCAGAGGCACGTGAAAAGAAAAATAAAATAAAGACCAGCAATTATGAGGAGATACGTGGAATGGAAGAAGAGGAGTTTGTAATAATGTAATCACGAACTCAATAATGTAAAGCCCCAATAGTAAAAGGGCAATAATGTAATCTTGTAGAAAAAACAGTTTTGATATAAATAAATAAAAAGATAACGACAAGGCTCTCAGAGCTTATCATTGCCATAATTCATTCATCTTCGAGAGCTCAAAATTCTCTGAAACTATGAAGAGCTAAATTTCTCTTCTGCTCTAAATCCTAAATCAATACATCACTGATCAGAAAACAAATAAACACCAGAGAAAGGAAAGAGAAACCTAGATCTATTTAACGTTTCTAAGCACGACGATCGGAGTCCATATAGTAAGGCCGTTTGAGTTTGCTGACCCCGTTGAGGCAAGGAGGCCGTTGAGGGAATAAGGACAACTAGGCTGCAGGTCACTGGAAACAGATCGAAAGGCAAAGGAACAAGAATAATTTAGGTAATAATTCTCAAACCTTATCTGTTGGTGGGAGTTTGTTGATGATTGCTGGTGGGGAGATTTATGGAGGAAGAGCTTATATATAATCTAAAGAAAACATTTCATTATTATCATGACCCACAAATTTTATTTAGGAGAATCAAAAGAATATATGATAAATCCAACCACTAAAATAACATACAACGAACACATGATGATAATAGATTTTAATTTAGGATCATTTAAACAAAGTTCGTATCTGTTCAGTAAATAAGAACTTGTTAGAACAGAAGACTTATTAGCTGTACAGTCACTTAATTTACCTCAAGAAATAAAATGAAAAATTATAGAAAATATTAAAACAGACAATTTAAAGTATAATATAATAATGTTAACAATAGAAGAAGGAATTGATGTAGCAAAAGCATATCTAGAACAAAAAGATTATGAAGCTGGACCTTCATATACATATAATTCTGATAATGAAGAATTTGAAATATAAATTGAGAAATATGGAAAGTATATCGGATGGAAACCACTTCGGGTTGTGGGCTACTGGTCCAAAGGGCGACTTGGATCGCTGTATCTAATGGTACAACAATGCCACGTACTTTCTGTTAAAACTCTATAAATTGTATAATATAATATAACAAAAGAAATATAATATAATAAAAGAAGGTATTGTATAATTTTATGATATTCATGATATTTTTTAAAATATTGTAATTTTTCTTAAAAAGCATAATCTTGGCCTTTGTCTTGTACTAGTTGTATTTTTAAATTTGTTTTATTCTGAAATCATGTTTCTTTTAGTAATCGATCCTAATTTTTGACAGTTTTCACAAGTTTTGCAAAATTCATATGTGTCTTTGAATATGGTAGGCCAATAAAATCCATATTGTAAAATTTTAGTTGTAGTTTTTCTTGAAGAAAAGTGTCCACCACATGCTTCAGAATGACAAAAATTAATGACACTACTTACCTCATTATCAAGAGAAAAATCTGATCAAGGCAATATTTGAACAAGTAAGGATCATCCCAATAAAATTTTTACTTCAACAAAAAATTTCTTCTTCTCCTGAGTATTCCATTGTGAAGGCATTTCACTTGTAACAAGGAAATTAACAATGTTAGCATACCATGGTATTGAAGTAACAGATAATAAAAATTCATCAGGAAAAGAATCATTGATGGGTGTTATATCAGTGCAGATTTCAAATGTGAGTCTTGATAAATGATCAACAACGACATTTTCGGCACCCTTTTTATCTTTGATGGTGAGGTCAAATTCTTGAAGTAAAAAAATCCAACGAATTAGTCTTGGTTTGGCATCCTGTTTAGTCATCAAATATCTCACAGCAGCGTGATCAGTAAAAACAACAGTTTTAGAACCAAGCAAATATGAGCGAAATTTATTTAATGCAAACACCACAGCAAGTAATTCTTTTTCAGTTGTCGAATAATTCATTTGAGTACTATCTAAAGTCTTACCCGCATAATAAATCACAAACGGCTTAGTAATAACTCTATGAAATGAGAGTTATTACAGCAATTCTAGACTTAAATCAAGATCACTTAGAGAGTAAATGAGGTGTTTTATTATATTTTGGTTATATTTTGCATAAACATTCATTTTAGTGAGTCTTAATAAGTTTTGCATGAATTAAAGTAATTTGTGCTGAAAACAGGTGCATAATTGTAGGTTTTCATAAGTTTATAATTCATGAAGGGATGCTGAGATATTGGACCAGCAAGAGGAGGAAAGAATATTGCCACAAAAGAAGTTAAGCACAACTGAGAACAGTGTAGTGTTCTAGCCGTTGTCAGAGCAACCATTGCTATAGCAATCCTGGAGCACTGAGGGAGAAAATTTAGCGCGGGTCAGTTGCAGAATTGCGATCTACAGTTTCCTAATTTAACTCATGCACGCCCGAGACCTTTGTTTACCCTAGTTTTAGTCATAAAAGGAGGCACGCACCACATAAAAAGGCGGCAAGAAATTATCATTAAAGATTTTAGAGAGAAAAAGAAGAAGAAGATCAGAATTCAAGAGGACGGCTTCAGCAGCATTGAAAATCCCGCAGAATTATTTGGATTTACTTGTTGTCGTTCTCAACTTATATCTTTCTTCTCTCTTCGTATGATTTAATGTATCCCGTGAACAATATGTTGATGTTTGTTTTTCTCTTTCAGAATATTAACTAAATTTGCTTGTAGTTGAGTGACGAACAATCTAATGGGTTCTTGACTGTTCTTATGAGTTGTTATGTCATTGCTGTAGCATTTTACTCTAGTAGCTATTATTATTATTATAACTGTTATTTCGGTTGACCACCCATTTAATAGTTCAAGTTAAGATAGAGCCGCAAAAGGGCATGTCTTAGCGGATATTATTAGAGTATTACTTGATCTTAATTTAAGTTTCCTGCATTAAGTTTATCTTGAATCCCATAAGGGCTATACTTAAAGTTAAGATTTGTGACACACTAGACATAGGTACTCACCTTGTAGGGCGGAGAGACTAAAGGATCATAAGGCCATGCCATAGGTAGAATAGCAATTGGTCATTGCTAATATACTTAAGGGTGTGAGAGTTCCAATACGCGACAGCTGAGGAAGCAGATTAATTCTACCAAATGCTGTAGCAATTACTGTAATAACTGGTGTTAACTTGATGAAAAGCAGTCAGTCCATAAAGTGAGTTTGATCATTCAACTACCATATTCCCAATTGAGTCTTAGACACATTTAATTTAGTTTATTTCATTACTGCATTGTTTTATTTAATTCTTTCACAATTATCAATTTCGATAGAACCTACTTTACATTTGTTAACTTCGGACTTAAGTTAGATTGCACTATTTTGATTGCTGTAGCATTTCTAGTGACATCAATCCTTATGGAGACGATCTTGAATATTCATCACTTTATTACTTGTTGTGTACACTTGCACATTGGCATCAATAGCATTTGATTATAAAAATTTACCAACAAGTTTTTGGCGCCGTTGTTGGGGATTGATTGTTTATTTTTTAAGTGTGAAGTAAATCTTGATAGTGCCAATTTGATTTGATTTATTCTATTTATTGGCAGATCAACACTTGCATGCACAAAGACAGATCTGTTGTATTCCAATTTGATCCTCAGATTAAAAGGACTGTTAGGAGATTGCGAAGAGAATAAAGGAATTCAAAAACTGTTTCAGGCATGGATAACTTGCAGGATGTGGGGAATTTGGACCCTCACGGGCCCTTACAACTAGTCAACATTCTAGAAGAGCATAATGAACATGCTGACCAGAGATAGCCAGAAAACAACAACATTATTTACATGGTTAATGACAAGAACAGAATTATTAGAGATTATGATGTGTTAACTCCTCAAGTTGTACACCCTGGGATAATCAGACTGAAGTAGAAGCCGCAAACTTTGAATTGAAGCTAGTGATGTTTCAGATGTTGCAGACAGTAGGTCAATTCAATAGATTGCCAAATGAAGATCCTCACCGCTATCTTAAGTTGTTCTTGGAAGTGAATGATGCTTTCAAGATTGCTGGAGTAACCCAAGATGCTTTAAGACTGAGGCTTTTTCCTTACTCCTTAAGAGATCGAGCAAGAGCATGGTTAAATTTGTTACCATCTGATACAATCACTACATGGACTGAGTTGGCTGATAAATTCTTAATGAAATATTTCCCACAAAAAAAATACAAAATTACGGAATGAGATTACTTCTTTCCATCAACTTGAAGATGAGAGTTTGTATGAGGCTTGTGAAAGATTCAAAGAACTGCTCAGAAGGTGTCCTCATCATGGCATTCCTTGCTGTATACAACTGGAAACTTTCTATAATGGGTTGAATCCTGGTACAAGATTGATGGTAGATGCTTATGCAAATAAAGCTTTGTTATCTAAATCTTACACTAAGCTTATAAAATTCTAGAGAGAATTGCCAACAATAATTATCAGTGACCATCAACCAGACAACCAGTAGCAAGAGGAGAAGCAGGGGTACATAACATAGATGCAATTACTGCTTTATCAGCACAAATAACCTCATTAACTAACATGGTAAAAGCCATGACATCTGCTCTAGCAGTAGTAAAGCAAGTTGTTGAACTTTCTTGCGTATACTGTGGTGAAGAACATGACTTTGATAATTGTCCTGAAAATCCAGTATCAGTAAACTATGTGGTAATTTCAATCGACAGCTTCAAAATAACCCATATTCAAATACTTATAACCCTGGATGGAAGCAACACCCAAATTTTTCATGGAGTAGTCAGAATCGAAATGCTCCAGCATTGAATGGACAAAATAAGAACATTCAACCACCTGGTTTTCATCAGCAGAGTCAAAGGCAAAAATATATCAGTCAGGATCCAATCACTTCACTGGAAGCACTGATTAAGGAATACATTGAAAAGAATGAAGCAATTGTACAGAGTCAAGCTGTATCCTTGAGGAACCTAAAGAACCAAATGGGACAACTTGCCACAGCAATGAGTAGCAGAACTCAAGGAAGCTTACCTAGCAACACAGAAGATCCCAGAAGAGAGGGCAAAGAACATTGTAAAGTAATTAACTTAAGATCTTGAAAGAATGTTGATATCCCTGTTGATGTGACTAAAAAGGGACTGGAACTTAATTCCTCACAAAAACCACCTCAAGATAGAAGCAAGTTACAACAACCCAGCCATCAAGACAGTGGTGACAGAGACCAAGCTACAGCAACTATGGAAGGAACTCAACCAATACATGCTGAAAAAGAAGTTGCAACACCAGTAGCCACAACCTACAACAAACCAAACAAGCAGAGTTTGGCACCTCCTAAAGCTACCCAGTAGTTTAGGCATCCACCCCCTTTCCCACAAAGATTCCAGAAGCAAAGACAAGACAAGCAGTTCAGTAAATTTCTGGAAGTACTGAAATAATTACACATCAACATACTTTTTGTAGAAGCTTTGGAGCAAATGCCTAATTATGTTAAATTTCTAAAAGACATCTTAGCACGAAAGAGAAGGTTGGGAGAATTTGAAACCGTTGCTTTAACACAAGAAAACAGTCATATGCTCCAAAATAAGATTCCTACAAAATTAAAGGATCCAGAAAGTTTTATAATACCATATTCCATTGGAACTAGGTACACTGGCAGAGCACTTTGTGACTTGGGAGCCAGTATTAATCTGATGCCATTGTCTATATTTAAGCAGTTGGGAGTAGGGGAATGCAGGCCAACCACAGTCACCCTGTAATTAGCTGACAGATCTCATGCATATCCTGAAGGAAAATTGAAGATGTACTAGTGAAGGTTGACAAATTCACTTTCCCAGTAGACTTCATTGTACTAGACTTTGAGGCTGATAAAGAGGTACCTATTATACTTGGAAGACCTTTCTTAACAATTGGGAAAACTCTGATAGATGTGCAGAAAAGAGTGTTCACCATGAGAGTGAGTGATCAGCAAGTCACATTTAATGTATTAGAGTCTATGAAGAACCCTGATGAGTTAGAAGATTGCAATTTCCTAAGTGTTGTGGATTTTGTTATAGCAGACAGAATTGACAGATGCTGCAGCAATGAGATCAACAAAGTTACCACCTTTGAAGGCTTTGAAGAAGAAGATGTTGCAGCAAACCAGATAGATTAGATGGAAGGAAAGCAATCTGATAGACATAACAGATTTGTTGAGCATTTGAATCTTTCATACAGGGAAGTAAAAACAACTTTACCATCTATTGAATCACCTCTTAGTTTTGAATTAAAATTGTTACATTCGCATTTGAAATATGTTTATCTTGGTCAAAACAACACACTCCCTGTAATCATTTCCTCTACTTTGGATGCAGGGCAAGAACATAGTCTAGTAGATGTGCTTGGGAGATACAAAAGAGCAATTGGATGGACCATGGCAGACATCAAAGGGATAAGCCCATCAATATGCATGCATAAAATTATGTTAGAAGATTGTTACAGCAATTCAGTGGAGCAACTGAGAAGGTTAAACCCTATTATGAAAGAAGTGGTGAAAAAGGAAATCATCAAATGGTTGGATGCTGGAATTATATATCCAATATCAGACAATTCGTGGGTGAGCCCAGTCCAATATGTTCCAAAGAAGGGTGGGATTACAGTGATAGCAAATGAGAATGATGAACTTATTCCTACAATGACAGTGACTGGATGGAGAGTATGTATGGATTACATGAAGCTCAACAAAGCCACAAGGAAGGATCACTTCCCACTCCCATTAATAGATCAGATGTTGGATAGACTTGCTGGAAAACAGTACTATTATTTCCTAGATGGGTATTCAGGCTACAACCAAATTGCTATAGCTCCAGAAGATCAGGAAAAGACTACATTTGCCTGTCCTTATAGAACATTTGCCTTCAGAAGAATGCCCTTTGGTTTGTGCAATGCTCCAACAACTTTTCAGAGATGTATGATGTCTATTTTTTCTGATATGGTAGAGCAAACTTTAGAAGTTTCATGGATGACTTCTCAGTTTTTGGAGAGATATACAATGATTGTTTACACAATCATGACTTTGATAATTGTTCTTAAAAGATGTGAGATGACTAACTTAGTACTCAATTGGGAAAAGTGTCATTTCGTGGTGCAAGAAGGCATAGTGTTGGGTCATAAAGTATCCAAGAATGGCATTGAGGTAGACAAAGCCAAGATAGAAGTAATAGATAAACTGCCACCTCCCACTTCAATAAAGGGTATTAGGCGTTTTTTAGGTTATGTAGGGTTCTACAGAAGATTCATTAAGTATTTTTCCAGGTAGCTAAACCATTATGCTCATTACTGGAACATGACAAGCCTTTTCACTTTGACAAAGATTGTCTTCAAGCCTTTGGAGAATTAAAGAAAGCTCTTATCACTGCACCACTGGTTATATCACCAGATTGGACTTTACCATTCAGACTGATGTGTGATGCCAGTGACCATTCTGTTAGAGCAGTATTAGGGCAGAGAAAGGATAAGGTCATTCCATATACTATGCAAGCAAAACTCTTACTCAAACTCAAATTAATTGCACCACTACAGAGAAAGAGTTGCTAGCAGTAGTATTTGCTTTTAATAAATTCATAGCTTATTTAGTGGTTACTAAAGTGACTGTATATACAGAACATGCAGCCATCAAGTATCTAATTTCAAATAAGGATACCAAAACAAGATTAATCGATGGATCTTATTGCTTCAGGAGTTTGATCTAGAAATTAAAGATAGAAAGCAGACACAAGTACACTGACAAGAAAGGACATCATTGAAACTTTTCCTGATGAACAGTTGTTGGTGGTACAGTAAGAACATATGTTGCAGCAATCAGGATCTCCATGGTATGCAGATTTTACTAACTACTTAGTAAATGGGTTGCTACCACCTGAGTTGAAGTTTCAGGAGAAAAAAAAATTTCTTCATGATGTTAGAATCTACCAATGGGATGACCCATATTTATATAAGTTATGCTCAGACCAAGTAATACGAAGATGTGCTTCAGAGGGAGAAATTCCTCACATATTGGAGTCATGCCATGCTGCAGCATATGGAGGACATTTTGGTGGTCATAGAACAGCTGCTAAAGTTTTGCAATCAGGTTATTATTGGCCTTCTGTTTTTAAAGATGCTTATGAATTTGTCAAATATTGTGACAGATGTCAAAGGATAGGGAACATAATTAAAATACATGAAATGCCATTGACAAAAATTCTGGAAGTGGAAGTTTTTAATGTACGGGGAATAGATTTCATGGGACCTTTTCCACCATCCTTGGGGAACTTATATATCCTTATTGCTGTAGATTATGTCTCTAAGTGGGTAGAAGCTGCAGCATTACATACCAATGATGTTGAAACAGTGGTGGGCTTTCTTCAGAAAAATATTTTTTCCAAGTTCGGCACTCCCAGAGCAATTATTAGTGATGAGAGTACTCATTTTTGCAACAATGTATTTGCTACAGCCATGGTAAAATATAGAGTCAGGCAAAAAGTAGCAATAACATATCACCCACAATCTAATAGTCAAACAGAAGTGTCCAATAAAGAAATTAAGAAGATCTTAGAAAAAGTGGTGAACCCATCAAGGAAGGATTGGTCCTTACGGTTACATGACTCTTTATGAGCCTACAGAACAACATACAAAACACCACTTGGCATGTCTCCCTACCGAATTGTTTATGAAAAGGCTTGTCACTTGCCACTTGAGCTAGAGCATAAAGCACACTGGACACTGAAGCAATTAAATTGGGATATACATGCTGCAGCAGAGCAAATGAAGCTTCAACTCTATGAGCTTGATGAATTACGGCTGTTCTCATATGAAAATGCAAGAATCTATAAAGAGAGGACAAAACAATGGCACAACAAGCATATCAAAAACAGGAAATTCAGCCCTGGTCAGCTAGTGTTGCTCCATAATACAAGACTGAGATTATTTCCAGGAAAACTAAAATCTCGATGGTCTGGACCTTTTAAGCTTCTCAGAATTTATCCTCATGGAGCTGTTGATCTTCTCGATGAACAAACAGGCCAATAATTTAAAGTTAATAGATACAGGGTAAGCATTACATACACCCAGTGGTAGATTGCTCAAAGGAGGTCTTACTCCTTAAAAAACCAAGCTATTGAGCAGTCAAAGAAGGTCAGGCTGAAGGACCTTTAATCAAGCGCTCAATGGGAGGAAACCCATTGTGGAGGCAGCCACTTCAAACCTAGCTTGATCCTCTCTGGTTTTGTTGACGTCTTTTTCTTTTATTTTAATTTTTTTATTCACTTCTGGCTATTGATTTTTATCCTTTCACATTATTGAACTCTTTACTTTTGTTATCATTTTATATCTTTATTTTTAATTTTTTCTAGAATTGGATTTAGTTTTTGAGGGAAGTATGTGTGACAAATGAATTCCTTATTGACAATTAGGGTTGTATTGTAACAGAGTACAGAGGCAAGCCACGTGTCAGAGGCTATTGGAGTGGAGCATGTAACCGTTGCTAGAGCAAATAATTGGGTGCTGCAGCAACCAATATTACCGTTACAGTAACTTAAAAATTGGAGCCTCTCACTTACCGTCGGAGATAAATCATGACAGATGGATGCATGGATTTGGATAGAAATTGAGGCATAATACCTTCGAATTGTTACTACTATAGCAATGCCAAGGTATAAGAGAACAGCCAGCCGACTCAAAGATCCTTCACGCTTCCAGAGTTACCGTACGGAAGAAAAATAGGAAGAATTCATTGAACCACGCAAGATTCTAGAAGAAAAAGGGTTTCAATTTCCAGAGCCATTCACCTTAATTATGCAAACAGTACACAATGCTGCAGCAAAGCGTGGGTGGCTAGATTTTTGCAACCACCCTCGAGATCCTGTGCTGCCAGTAGTCAAAGAATTTTACTGCCAATTTGGTAAGCCCTAGTCAGCGCAACATTTGGGTAAGAAACACACTTGTTCCATTAGACTCTCGAGTTATAAATGGTTTTTTATAATTTACATGCTAAAATTAATTGTGAGTATGCCAAGTTGCTGGACAAATTGACCCCGAAAAGATGGAACACAATCTTCACAACTCTTATAATAGAGGGGGCATCGTGGGCTAATGAGGAAGGACATATAATTAATAGGATAGATTTAAAACCCATTACTAAGGTGTGGGTGAAATTTCTGAAATCCAGGCTTATGCCAACCACCCACACCACTATTGTTTCACAGGAAAGGTTAGTTTTGTTATATGCTATTGTTCGAGGGCTTCCCATAAATGTGGGAAGCATTATCGAAAAAGAAATCAGAGATTGTGCCATGAAGAAACACAAAGCGGCTGTTTTATTATTTCCTTCACTCATCACCAACATCTGTGTAGTATCAGGTGTTCGTCTTGATGCAAAGGATGAGCATGTCAAGAATGATGGTGCCCTTGCTGCACGCACCATTGAGAGAATTACTGGTGAAAGTGCTGGAGTAACAACTGAACCAGCTGTTGTAACAGGAGCGAGATGAGCTATTGGTTTAGAACAGACAATCCAGGCGCTGAGCACCAGTATCACTCAATATGTTGAAGCTCAGCAGAGGGAAAACGATCAGTTTTGGAGGTATTTACAGCACCTGGATAACCACCTACACCAATTTGCTCTTTACATGAAAAGCACTCACCGAAATTTCCCTGATTCATTGCTCCAGCAGTACAATTTTGACACCAATACCACAGATGCTCCAGCAGAAGTCTGTGAAGAAGCCACTAACACAGATGAACCAGAAGTGGAAGCTGCAGCAGACCCACAAGCAGAGGCTAAATCAGAAGATGCTGAACCATCTGATAAACCTGAGGAAGAAGGTGACAAGTCTGCAACTGACAGCTCACACACAGAAGCAGAGGAAGATTCTGAAAAAGAATATGAAGAACCCGCAGTCAGGACCTCTCCCAAAACCAGAAAAAGGCACATCATCCAAGAAGAGAAAAAGAATGAACCTGAAGAGGAGCCCTTCATTCCAATCCTGTCAAGAAAGAGGAAGGAAAAAATAGCAACCCCTCATGCCTTCGAAGATGAAGCCAGGCAAGTCGATGCAGAGCTGGAAACTGCAGCAACCAGAGTTACGCATACACCCACCGAAGCCCAACAGCTACTTGACATCATTGCCGCCATCACAGCTGAGGGACAGGCAGCTGATGCACCAACCCCAGCTCCTCCACATGCCACTCCTAGCAAACATGTTCGTGTTAGTCTGAGAGGAGCCAACAAAAGAAAGGGCAGTACTTCTAGAGGCACTGCCACAACAGCCTCTACAAAATAAAAAATGACCCGATCGATGTCAACCAAGCAAGCTGCCCCAGCCGCAACACCTCCCACCAGCCCAGTGAAGAAAAAGACAAAGACGTTGTCAGTTACCTCTCCACAAGCTTCCCCAAAGGATAAGCTGCGTAGTGCATCCAAGAAGCGTTGATGTCATCCCATCATGTTGCAGCAATACCCAAACCACAGGGGAGTATCCCCTTCTTGCTAGTCAATTTATTTAATTCTGCAAAAACTTTTCTTTCATTATGTTTTCAATTTGTGTGGTCTTTTCTAAATGTCCTCCTCCATGTCCTTGTCAAATTGTGTGACTTTTCTATTGCGTGCTTGTGAAGACACATCACCTTTTCAATTTGGGGGGATGTATATCTGGGTGCTTTGGATATGTGTTTATGTATGTGTTGTGTGAAGCTCTGATATCTAATATTTGTGTATGGATTTGAAATCCTAATGAAGATAAATTAAGTGTTAATGGGTTATTATAAGAATGACGAGTAGAGATAGTAATAGATGAAGAGTGAAATTTTGTCCTTACACTTAAACTTTGGTGGAGTTTATGAGACTGCTGTAGTAGAGCCAAAAAAACAGAAAAGATCTTAAGTTTAGGGGGGGAGTTTGATTGACTGTGCTGGCTATGAAATAAATTCTGCTCCAATGGCTCAAGTTGCTGAGTAATCAGAGCTGAGTATATACCACTTATGCAGAGTTGCGTTCAAAGGCAACAAGAGTTATGAGCAGTGCTGTACCAATTACTCTTATGAAAAACAAAAGAAAAGAGAAAAGTGAGACAATAATACAAGGAAGTCCTCTATCTAGGATATTGAGTAGCCAAGTCTGTTCATGAGCCTCATGTTCAGCCTTGAGTAAAAGATATGTTTAGATAAGATTATGTTACAGATATTGCTACAACAACTCTGATCTATGCATGGTTTAAGTAATTGGGTGTCATCATTACAATTGATTGGCATTCACATGAAAAATAAATGTTGCAGTGAGGAGGTTGAATACTCTCAAATTTACATTCTTAAAATCAGCACAGCTTGAGTATGTGAGATTTATGTTATCCCATATATGAATAAAATTATGTTACTGCTGAATTACATGCAATCTCTTGGTAATGTTGTAGCATCTCTAGAATTCAATCAAAGTAAAACACACACACTGTGGGCAGAAGGAAGCTTAAGTCTAAAACTGATTTACTATGGTCATTTTGCATGATTGGGATTGTGATATGAAGGTGGAAGAATCCTTGTAAATTTGATAAAAGAGCTAAAGTTGTGTGTTGCATGCTTGTTTGCGTGAAGTGTTAGTATGTTGTCATTACTTGAGGACAAGTAAAGGTTTAAGTTTGGGGGTGTGATAACTCTATGAAATGAGAGTTATTACAGTAATTCTAGACTTAAATCAAGATCATTTAAAGAGTAGATGAGGTATTTTTATTATATTTTGGCTATATTTTGCATAAACATTCATTTTAGCGAGTCTTAATAAGTTTTTCTTGAATTAAAATAATTTGTGCTCAAAACAGGTGCATAATTGTAAGTTTTCATAAGTTTATAATCTTCTTCATTTCGAAATTAAGCACAACCTGTGGCAAAAGAATATTGCCACAACAGAAGTTAAGCACAACCGAGAACAGTGTAATGTTCTAGACGTTGTCAGAGCAACCATTGCTGTAGCAATCCTGGAGCACTGAGGAAGAAAACTTAGCGTGGGTCAGCTGCAGAATTGCGATCTACAGTTTCCTAATTTAACTCATGCACGCCCGAGACCTTTGTTTACACTAGTTTTTAGTTATAAAATGAGGCACGCACCACATAAAAAGGCAGCAAGAAATTATCATTAAAGATTTTAGAGAGAAAAAAAAGAAGAAGATCATAATTCAAGAGGACGGCTTCAGCAGCATTGAAAAATCCCGCAGAATTATTTGGATTTACTTGTTGCCGTTCTCAACTTATATCTTTCTTCTTTCTTCATATGATTTAATGTATCCCGTGAACAATATGTTGATATTTGTTTTTCTCTTTCAGAATATGAACTAAATTTGCTTGTAGTTGAGTGACGAACAATCTAATGGGTTCTTGACTGTTCTTATGAGTTGTTATGTCATTGCTGTAGCATTTTACTTTAGTAGCTATTATTATAATTGTTATTTCGGTTGACCACCTATTTAATAGTTCAAGTTAAGATAGAGCCGCAAAAGGGCATGTCTTAGCGGATATTATTAGAGTATTACTTTATCTTAATTTAAGTTTCCTGTATTAAGTTTATCTTGAATCCCATAAGGGCTATACTTGAAGTTAAGATTTGTGACACACTAAACATAGGTACTCACCTTGTAGGGCGGAGAGACTAAGGGGTCATAAGGCCATGCCATAGGTAGAATAGCAACTGGGCATTGCTAATATACTTAAGGGTGTGAGAGTTCTGTTGAGTGTTAGAAAATGTATATTTATAAAGGAGAAAACCGTCATTTTACATTTCAAGTCTTACTAACAACCCTTACTTTTATGTATTTAACCTTCTTGTGATTTAATTACATGTGTTTTATTTTAATTAAGTATTTTATGTATTTTAGGGGCATTATAGTCATTTTATAATAAAGGAGAGATCAGACGGCAAAACCGACATCACTTTTGAACTCAGGACGGTCGAAAACCTTAGGAGGAGTATAAAAGGAAAAATGGCACTATTCACATGTACGGTACTATTCACGTATACAATACTGTATATGTTACTGTTCACAGTACTATTCACATAGACGGATTGATGACGTGGCATTGACCGATGATGTGGCATTGACTGATGAGGTGTCACGATCCTGTTGGGCTAAAATTCTTATGTACTGTTGATGGTGAC
>MKYO02029790.1:63279-81819 GCA_002013955.2 Citrus medica
AAAAATAAGTGCCCGAAGGTCGGGGCGCCAAAGCCCCCTGCGGAAAAATCCCAAAAAACGGGTGGGCTATAGCCTTGGGGGGTGGGGCAGGCGAAGATCGTCCGCCGGGATCGGAATGGGGTAAGACTTTGTGAAGGGCCTCCGTGTGCCAAAAATAGGCTATGGGCACAGCCGCGCCGAAAAATAAGCGCCCGAAGGTCGGGGCGCCAAAGCCCCCTGCGGAAAAATGCCCAAATAACGGGTGGGCTATAGCCTTGGGAGGTGGGACTGGCGAAGTTCGTTCGCTGGACTCGGAATGGGGCGAGACTTAGCGAGGGCCTCCGTGTGCCAAAAATAGGCTGTGGTCACAGCCACGCCCAAAGGTCGGGGCGCCAAAGCCCCCCTGCAGAAAAATGCCAAAAAAACGGGTGGGCTATAGCCTTAGGGGGTGGGGCCGGCGAATTTCATCCGCTGGACTCGGAATGGGGCGAGACTTTGCGAGGGGCTTCCATGTGTGAAAAATAGGCCGCGGCCACAGTTGCGCCCAAAAATAAGTGCCTTAAGGTCAAAGCTCCCCTGCGGAAAAATTCCTAAAAAACGGGTGGGCTATAGCCTTAGGGGGTGGGGCCGGCGAATTTCATCCGCTGGACTCGGAATGGGGCGAGACTTTGCGAGGGGCTTCCATGTGTGAAAAATAGGCCGCGGCCACAGTTGCGCCCAAAAATAAGTGCCTTAAGGTCAAAGCTCCCCTGCGGAAAAATTCCTAAAAAACGGGTGGGCTATAGCCTTGGGGGGTGGGGCTGGCGAAGTTCGTCCGCCAGACTCGGAATGGGCGAGACATTGCGAGGGGCCTCCGTGTGCCATAAATAGGCCGTGGGAACAGCCTCGCCCAAAGATAAGCACCCAAAGGTTGGGGCGCCAAAGCCCCCATGCGGAAAAATGCCCAAAAAATGGGTGGGCTATAGCCTTGGGGGGTGGGGCTGGCGAAGTTCGTCCGCCGGACTCGGAATGGGGCGAGAATTTTTGAGGGATCTCCGTGTGCCAAAAATAGGCCGCAGACACAGCCACGCCCAAAAATAAGTGGCCGAAGGTCAGGGCGCCAAAGTCCCCCCTCGGAACAATGCCCAAAAAACGGGTGGCCTGTAACCTTGGGGGGTGGTGCTGGCGAAGTTCGTCCGACGGTCTCGGACTGGGACGAGACTTTTTGAGGGGCTTCCGTATGCCAAAAATAGGCCACGGGCACTGCCGTGCCCAATAATAAGTGCCCAAAGGTTGGGCCGCCAAAACCCCCCTGCGGAAAAATGCTCAAAAAACGGGTGGGTTATAGCCTTGGGGGGTGGGGCTGGCGATGTTCGTCCGCCGGACTTGGAATGGGGCGAGACTTTTGCGGGTGGCCTCCGTGTGCCAAAAATAGGCCGCGGGCACAGCCGCGCCCAAAAATAAGTACACGAAGGTCGGGGCGCCAAAGCCCCCCTGTTGAAAAATGCCCAAAAAAAGGGTGGGCTATAGCCTTGGGGGGTGATGCTGGCGAAGTTCGTCCACCGGACTCGGAATGGGGCGAGACTTTGCGAGGGGCCTCTGTGTGCCAAAAAGAGGCCACGGGCACAGCCGCGCCCAAAAATAAGCACCCGAAGGTGGGGGCGCCAAACCCCCCCTGCGGAAAAATGCCCAAAAAACGGGTGGGCTGTAGCCTTGGGGGGTGGGGCTGGCGAAGTTCAACTGCGGGACTTAGAATGAGGTGAGACTTTGCGAGGGGCCTCCGTGATCCAAAAATAGGTCACGGGCACAGCCACGCCCAAAAATAAGTGCCCAACGGTCGGGGGGCCAAAGCCACCCTGCGGAAAAATGCCCAAAAAACGGGTGGGGTATCACCTTGGGGGGTGGGGTGGGTGAAGTTCATCCGCCGGACTCGGAATGGAACGAGACTCTATGAGGCTCCTCCGTGTGCAAAAAATAGAACGTGGGCACAGCCGCGTCCATAAATAAGCGCCCGAAAGTAGGGGCGCCAAAGCCCCCCCGCGGAAAAATGCCCAAAAAACGGGTGGGCTATATCCTAGGAGGGTGGGGCTTGCGAAGTTCGTCCACCGGAGTCAGAATGGGGCGAGACTTTGCGAGGGGCCTCCGTGTTACAAAAATAGCCCGCGGGTACAGCCGCGCTAAAAAATAAGTACATGAGGGTCGGGGCGCAAAAATGCCCAAAAAATGGGTGGGCTATAGCCTTGAGGGGTGGGGCAGGCAAAGTTCGTCCGCTGGGCTCGGGATGGGGCGAGACTTGGTGAGGGGCCTCTGCGTACCAAAAATAAGCTACGGGCGCAGCCGCGCCCAAAAATAAGCACCTGAGGGTCGGGGCACCAAAGCCCCGCTGCGCAAAAAAGCCCAAAATACGGGTGGGCTATAGCCTTGGGGGGTGGGGCTGGCGAAGTACGTCCATCGGACTCGGAATGGGTCGATAATTTGCGAGGGGCCTTCGTGTACCAAAAATAGGCCGCGAACACAGCCGCGCCCAAAAATAAGTAGATGTGTATAAGAGACAGGCACAGCCGCGCCCAAAAATAAGTAGATGTGTATAAGAGACAGGCACAGCCGCGCCCAAAAATAAGTAGATGTGTATAAGAGACAGGCACAGCCGCGCCCAAAAATAAGTAGATGTGTATAAGAGACAGGCACAGCCGCGCCCAAAAATAAGTAGATGTGTATAAGAGACAGGCACAGCCGCGCCCAAAAATAAGTAGATGTGTATAAGAGACAGGCACAGCCGCGCCCAAAAATAAGTAGATGTGTATAAGAGACAGGCACAGCCGCGCCCAAAAATAAGTAGATGTGTATAAGAGACAGGCACAGCCGCGCCCAAAAATAAGTAGATGTGTATAAGAGACAGGCACAGCCGCGCCCAAAAATAAGTAGATGTGTATAAGAGACAGGCACAGCCGCGCCCAAAAATAAGTAGATGTGTATAAGAGACAGGCACAGCCGCGCCCAAAAATAAGTAGATGTGTATAAGAGACAGGCACAGCCGCGCCCAAAAATAAGTAGATGTGTATAAGAGACAGGCACAGCCGCGCCCAAAAATAAGTAGATGTGTATAAGAGACAGGCACAGCCGCGCCCAAAAATAAGTAGATGTGTATAAGAGACAGGCACAGCCGCGCCCAAAAATAAGTAGATGTGTATAAGAGACAGGCACAGCCGCGCCCAAAAATAAGTAGATGTGTATAAGAGACAGGCACAGCCGCGCCCAAAAATAAGTAGATGTGTATAAGAGACAGGCACAGCCGCGCCCAAAAATAAGTAGATGTGTATAAGAGACAGGCACAGCCGCGCCCAAAAATAAGTAGATGTGTATAAGAGACAGGCACAGCCGCGCCCAAAAATAAGTAGATGTGTATAAGAGACAGGCACAGCCGCGCCCAAAAATAAGTAGATGTGTATAAGAGACAGATGCAAGACTTTGCGAGTGGCCTCTGGGTGCCAAAAATAGGCCACGGGCACAGCCGCGCCCAAAAATAATCGCCCGAAGGTCGGGGCGCCAAAACCGCCCGGCGGAAAAATGCCCGAAAAACGGGTGGGCTATAGCCTTGGGGTGTGGGGCTGGCGAAGTACGTCCATCGGACTCGGAATGGGTCGATAATTTGCGAGGGGCCTTCGCGTACCAAAAATAGGCCGCAGGCATAGCCGTACCAAAAAAGAAGCACCCGAAGTTCGGGGCGCCAAAGCCCCCTGCGGAAAAATGCCAAAAAAATGGGTGGGCTATAGCCTTGGGGGGTGGGGCTGGCGAAGTTCGTCCGCCGGACTCGGAATGGGGTGAGACTTTGTGAGGGGCCTCTGGGTGCCAAAAATAGGCCACGGGCACAGCCGTACCCGAAAATAAGTGCCCGACGGTCGGGGCGCCAAAACCGCCTTACGGAAAAATGCCCAAAAAATGGGTGGGCTATAGCCTTGGGGGGTGGGGCTGGCGAAGTTCGTCCGCCGGACTCGGAATGGGTCGCGACTTTGTAAGGGGCCTCCGGGTGCCAAAAATAGGGTACGGGCACAGCCGCGCCCGAAAATAAGCACCCGAAGGTCGGGGAGCCAAAACCCCCCTGCGGAAAAATACCGAAAAAATGGGTGGGCTATAGCCTTGGGGGGTGGGGCTGGCGAAGTTCGTCCACCAGACTCGGAATGGGTCGCGACTTTACGACGGGCCTCCGAGTGCCAAAAATAGGCCGTGGGCACAGCCGCACCCAAAAATAAGTGTACGAAGGTCGGGGCGCCAAAAATAATCACTCGACGGTCGGGGCGAGACATTGCGAGGGGTCTCCGTGTGCCAAACATGCGCCACGGTCACTGCTGCTCCCAAAAATAAGCACCCGAAGGTCGGGGCGCCAAAGACCCCCTGCGGAAAAATGCCCAAAAACCGGGTGGGCCATAGCCTTGGGGGGTGGGGCAGGCGAAGTTCATCCGCCGGACTCGGAACGGGGCTAGACTTTACGAGGGGCCTCCCTGTGCCAAAAATAGGCCGTGGGCACAGCCGCGCCCAAAAACAATCGCTCGACGGTCGGGGCGCCAAAGCCCCCCTGTGGAAAAATGCCAAAAAAACGGGTGGGCTATAGCCTTGGGGGGTGGGGCTGGTGAAGTTCGTCTGCCGGACTCGGAACGGGGCTAGACTTTGCGAGGGGCCTCCGTGTGCCAAAAATAGACCGCGGGCACAGCCGTGCCAAAAAAAAAGCACCTGAGGGTCGGCGCGCCAAAACCCGCCTGTGCAAAAATGCCTAAAAAACGGGTGGGCTATAGCCTTGGGGGGTGGGGCTGGCAAAGTTCGTCCGCCGGACTCGGAATATGGCGAGACTTTGCGAGGGACCTCCGTGTACCAAAAATAGGCCGCGGCCACAGCCGCGCCCAAAAGAAGCGCCCGAAGATCAGGGCGCCAAAGTACCCCTGCGGAAAAATGCCCGAAAAATGGGTGGGCTATAGCCTTGGGGGGTGAGGCTGGCGAAGTTCGTCCGCCGAACTTCGAATGGGGCGAGACTTTGCAAAGGGCCTCCATGTGCCAAAAATAGTTCGCAGGCACAGCTACGCCCAAAAATAAGCGCCCGAAGGTTGGGGCACCAAAGGCACACTGCAGAAAAATACCCAAAAAATGGGTGGGCTATAGCCTTGGGGGGTGGGGCTGGTGAAATTTGTCCGCCGGACTCGGAATGGGGCGAGACTTTGCAAGGGGCCTCCATGTGCCAAAAATAGGCCGTAGGCACAGCCGCGCCCAAAAATGAGCGCCCAAAGGTCGGGGAACCAAAGCCCCCCTGCGGAAAAATGACGAAAAAACGGGTGGGCTATAGCCTTGGGGGGTGGGGCTGGCGCTGGCGAAGTTCGTCCGCCGGACTCGGAATGGGGCGAGACTTTGTGGGGGGCCTCTGTGTGCCAAAAATAGGCCGCGGGCAGAGCCATGCCCATAAATGAGCGCCTGAAGGACGGGGCGCCGAAGCCCCCCTGCGGAAAAATGCCCAAAAAACGGGTGGGTTATAGCCTTGCGTGGTGGGGCTGGCGAAGTTCGTCTGCCGGACTCAGAATGGGGCGAGACTTTACGAGGGGCCTCCATGTGCCAAAAATAGGCCGTGGGCATAGCCGCGACCAAAAATAAGCGCCCGAACGACGGGGCGCCAAAGCCCCCCTGCGGAAAAACTCCCAAAAAACGGGTGGGCTATAGCCTTGGGTGGTGGGGCTGGCGAAGTTCATCCGCCGGACTCGGAATGAGGCGAGACTTTGCGAGGGGCCTCTGTGTGCCAAAAATAGGCCGCGGGCAGAGCCATGCCCAAAAATGAGTGCCTGAAGGTCAGGGCGCCGAAGCTCCCCTGCGGAAAAATGCCCAAAAAACGGGTGGGTTATAGCCTTGCGTGGTGGGGCTGGCGAAGTTCGTCCGCCGGACTCAGAATCGGGCGAGACTTTACGAGGGGCCTCCATCTACCAAAAATAGGCCGTGGGCATAGCCGCGGCCAAAAATAAGCGCCCGAGGGACAGGGCGCCAAAGCTCCCTGCGGAAAAACTCCCAAAAAATGGGTGGGCTATAGCCTTGGGGGGTGGGGCGGCCGAAGTTCGTCCGCCGAACTCGGAATGGGGTGAGACTTTACGAGGGGCCTCCGTGTGCCAAAAATAAGCCACGGATACAGCCGCTCCCAAAAATAAGCACCCGAAGGTCTGGGCGCCAAAGCCCCCCTGCGGAAAAATGCCCAAAAAACGGGTGGGCCTAGGGGGGAGGGGCTGGCGATGTTCGTCCGCCGGACTCGGAATGGGGCGAGGCTTTGCGAGGGGCCTCTATGTGCCATAAATAGGCCGCGGGTACAGCCGCGCCCAAAAATAACCACCCAAAGGCCGGGGCGCCAAAGCCCTCCTACGGATAAATGCCTAAAAAACGGGTGGGCAATAGCCTTGGGTGGTGGGGCTGGCGAAGTTCGTCCGCCGGACTTGGAATCGGACGAGACTTTGTGAGGGGCCTCTATGTGCCAAATATAGGCCGAGGGCACAGCCGCGCCAAAAAATAAGCTCCCAAAGGTCGAGGCGCCAAAGCCCCCCTACGGAAAAATGCCCAAAAAACAGGTGAGCAATAGCCTTGGGGGGTGGGGCTGGTGAAGTTCATCCGCCGGACTCGGAATGGGGCGAGACTTTGCGAGGGGTCTCCATGTGCAAAACATAGGCCGCGGGCATAGCCACGCCCAAAAATAAGTGCCTGAAGGACGGGGCGCCAAAGCCCCCCAGTGGAAAAATGCCCAAAAAACGGGTGGGCTATAGTCTTGGGGGGTGGGGCTGCTGAAGTTCGTCCGCCGGACTCGGAATGGGGCGAGCCTTTGCGAGGAGCCTCCGTACGCCAAAAATAGGCCTCGGCCACTGGGGTGCCCTAAAATTAGAGCCCGAAGGGCGGGGGGCCAAAGCCCCACCGCGGAAAAATGCCCAAAAAATGGGTGGGCTATAGCCTTGGGGAGATGTGTATAAGAGACAGGCCTTGGGGGGTGGGGCTGCTGAAGTTCGTCCGCCGGACTCGGAATGGGGCGAGCCTTTGCGAGGAGCCTCCGTACGCCAAAAATAGGCCTCGGCCACTGGGGTGCCCTAAAATTAGAGCCCGAAGGGCGGGGGGCCAAAGCCCCACCGCGGAAAAATGCCCAAAAAATGGGTGGGCTATAGCCTTGGGGAGATGTGTATAAGAGACAGGCCTTGGGGGGTGGGGCTGCTGAAGTTCGTCCGCCGGACTCGGAATGGGGCGAGCCTTTGCGAGGAGCCTCCGTACGCCAAAAATAGGCCTCGGCCACTGGGGTGCCCTAAAATTAGAGCCCGAAGGGCGGGGGGCCAAAGCCCCACCGCGGAAAAATGCCCAAAAAATGGGTGGGCTATAGCCTTGGGGAGATGTGTATAAGAGACAGGCCTTGGGGGGTGGGGCTGCTGAAGTTCGTCCGCCGGACTCGGAATGGGGCGAGCCTTTGCGAGGAGCCTCCGTACGCCAAAAATAGGCCTCGGCCACTGGGGTGCCCTAAAATTAGAGCCCGAAGGGCGGGGGGCCAAAGCCCCACCGCGGAAAAATGCCCAAAAAATGGGTGGGCTATAGCCTTGGGGAGATGTGTATAAGAGACAGGCCTTGGGGGGTGGGGCTGCTGAAGTTCGTCCGCCGGACTCGGAATGGGGCGAGCCTTTGCGAGGAGCCTCCGTACGCCAAAAATAGGCCTCGGCCACTGGGGTGCCCTAAAATTAGAGCCCGAAGGGCGGGGGGCCAAAGCCCCACCGCGGAAAAATGCCCAAAAAATGGGTGGGCTATAGCCTTGGGGAGATGTGTATAAGAGACAGGCCTTGGGGGGTGGGGCTGCTGAAGTTCGTCCGCCGGACTCGGAATGGGGCGAGCCTTTGCGAGGAGCCTCCGTACGCCAAAAATAGGCCTCGGCCACTGGGGTGCCCTAAAATTAGAGCCCGAAGGGCGGGGGGCCAAAGCCCCACCGCGGAAAAATGCCCAAAAAATGGGTGGGCTATAGCCTTGGGGAGATGTGTATAAGAGACAGGCCTTGGGGGGTGGGGCTGCTGAAGTTCGTCCGCCGGACTCGGAATGGGGCGAGCCTTTGCGAGGAGCCTCCGTACGCCAAAAATAGGCCTCGGCCACTGGGGTGCCCTAAAATTAGAGCCCGAAGGGCGGGGGGCCAAAGCCCCACCGCGGAAAAATGCCCAAAAAATGGGTGGGCTATAGCCTTGGGGAGATGTGTATAAGAGACAGGCCTTGGGGGGTGGGGCTGCTGAAGTTCGTCCGCCGGACTCGGAATGGGGCGAGCCTTTGCGAGGAGCCTCCGTACGCCAAAAATAGGCCTCGGCCACTGGGGTGCCCTAAAATTAGAGCCCGAAGGGCGGGGGGCCAAAGCCCCACCGCGGAAAAATGCCCAAAAAATGGGTGGGCTATAGCCTTGGGGAGATGTGTATAAGAGACAGGCCTTGGGGGGTGGGGCTGCTGAAGTTCGTCCGCCGGACTCGGAATGGGGCGAGCCTTTGCGAGGAGCCTCCGTACGCCAAAAATAGGCCTCGGCCACTGGGGTGCCCTAAAATTAGAGCCCGAAGGGCGGGGGGCCAAAGCCCCACCGCGGAAAAATGCCCAAAAAATGGGTGGGCTATAGCCTTGGGGAGATGTGTATAAGAGACAGGCCTTGGGGGGTGGGGCTGCTGAAGTTCGTCCGCCGGACTCGGAATGGGGCGAGCCTTTGCGAGGAGCCTCCGTACGCCAAAAATAGGCCTCGGCCACTGGGGTGCCCTAAAATTAGAGCCCGAAGGGCGGGGGGCCAAAGCCCCACCGCGGAAAAATGCCCAAAAAATGGGTGGGCTATAGCCTTGGGGAGATGTGTATAAGAGACAGGCCTTGGGGGGTGGGGCTGCTGAAGTTCGTCCGCCGGACTCGGAATGGGGCGAGCCTTTGCGAGGAGCCTCCGTACGCCAAAAATAGGCCTCGGCCACTGGGGTGCCCTAAAATTAGAGCCCGAAGGGCGGGGGGCCAAAGCCCCACCGCGGAAAAATGCCCAAAAAATGGGTGGGCTATAGCCTTGGGGAGATGTGTATAAGAGACAGGCCTTGGGGGGTGGGGCTGCTGAAGTTCGTCCGCCGGACTCGGAATGGGGCGAGCCTTTGCGAGGAGCCTCCGTACGCCAAAAATAGGCCTCGGCCACTGGGGTGCCCTAAAATTAGAGCCCGAAGGGCGGGGGGCCAAAGCCCCACCGCGGAAAAATGCCCAAAAAATGGGTGGGCTATAGCCTTGGGGAGATGTGTATAAGAGACAGGCCTTGGGGGGTGGGGCTGCTGAAGTTCGTCCGCCGGACTCGGAATGGGGCGAGCCTTTGCGAGGAGCCTCCGTACGCCAAAAATAGGCCTCGGCCACTGGGGTGCCCTAAAATTAGAGCCCGAAGGGCGGGGGGCCAAAGCCCCACCGCGGAAAAATGCCCAAAAAATGGGTGGGCTATAGCCTTGGGGAGATGTGTATAAGAGACAGGCCTTGGGGGGTGGGGCTGCTGAAGTTCGTCCGCCGGACTCGGAATGGGGCGAGCCTTTGCGAGGAGCCTCCGTACGCCAAAAATAGGCCTCGGCCACTGGGGTGCCCTAAAATTAGAGCCCGAAGGGCGGGGGGCCAAAGCCCCACCGCGGAAAAATGCCCAAAAAATGGGTGGGCTATAGCCTTGGGGAGATGTGTATAAGAGACAGGCCTTGGGGGGTGGGGCTGCTGAAGTTCGTCCGCCGGACTCGGAATGGGGCGAGCCTTTGCGAGGAGCCTCCGTACGCCAAAAATAGGCCTCGGCCACTGGGGTGCCCTAAAATTAGAGCCCGAAGGGCGGGGGGCCAAAGCCCCACCGCGGAAAAATGCCCAAAAAATGGGTGGGCTATAGCCTTGGGGAGATGTGTATAAGAGACAGGCCTTGGGGGGTGGGGCTGCTGAAGTTCGTCCGCCGGACTCGGAATGGGGCGAGCCTTTGCGAGGAGCCTCCGTACGCCAAAAATAGGCCTCGGCCACTGGGGTGCCCTAAAATTAGAGCCCGAAGGGCGGGGGGCCAAAGCCCCACCGCGGAAAAATGCCCAAAAAATGGGTGGGCTATAGCCTTGGGGAGATGTGTATAAGAGACAGGCCTTGGGGGGTGGGGCTGCTGAAGTTCGTCCGCCGGACTCGGAATGGGGCGAGCCTTTGCGAGGGGCCTCCGTACGCCAAAAATAGGCCTCGGCCACAGGGGTGCCCTAAAATTAGAGCCCGAAGGGCGGGGGGCCAAAGCCCCACCGCGGAAAAATGCCCAAAAAACGGGTGGGCTATAGCCTTGGGGGGTGGGGCTGCTGAAGTTCGTCCGCCGGACTCGGAATGGGGCGAGCCTTTGCGAGGAGCCTCCGTACGCCAAAAATAGGCCTCGGCCACAGGGGTGCCCTAAAATTAGAGCCCGAAGGGCGGGGGGCCAAAGCCCCACCGCGGAAAAATGCCCAAAAAACGGGTGGGCTATAGCCTTGGGGGGTGGGGCTGCTGAAGTTCGTCCGCCGGACTCGGAATGGGGCGAGCCTTTGCGAGGAGCCTCCGTACGCCAAAAATAGGCCTCGGCCACAGGGGTGCCCTAAAATTAGAGCCCGAAGGGCGGGGGGCCAAAGCCCCACCGCGGAAAAATGCCCAAAAAACGGGTGGGCTATAGCCTTGGGGGGTGGGGCTGCTGAAGTTCGTCCGCCGGACTCGGAATGGGGCGAGCCTTTGCGAGGAGCCTCCGTACGCCAAAAATAGGCCTCGGCCACAGGGGTGCCCTAAAATTAGAGCCCGAAGGGCGGGGGGCCAAAGCCCCACCGCGGAAAAATGCCCAAAAAACGGGTGGGCTATAGCCTTGGGGGGTGGGGCTGCTGAAGTTCGTCCGCCGGACTCGGAATGGGGCGAGCCTTTGCGAGGAGCCTCCGTACGCCAAAAATAGGCCTCGGCCACAGGGGTGCCCTAAAATTAGAGCCCGAAGGGCGGGGGGCCAAAGCCCCACCGCGGAAAAATGCCCAAAAAACGGGTGGGCTATAGCCTTGGGGGGTGGGGCTGCTGAAGTTCGTCCGCCGGACTCGGAATGGGGCGAGCCTTTGCGAGGAGCCTCCGTACGCCAAAAATAGGCCTCGGCCACAGGGGTGCCCTAAAATTAGAGCCCGAAGGGCGGGGGGCCAAAGCCCCACCGCGGAAAAATGCCCAAAAAACGGGTGGGCTATAGCCTTGGGGGGTGGGGCTGCTGAAGTTCGTCCGCCGGACTCGGAATGGGGCGAGCCTTTGCGAGGAGCCTCCGTACGCCAAAAATAGGCCTCGGCCACAGGGGTGCCCTAAAATTAGAGCCCGAAGGGCGGGGGGCCAAAGCCCCACCGCGGAAAAATGCCCAAAAAACGGGTGGGCTATAGCCTTGGGGGGTGGGGCTGCTGAAGTTCGTCCGCCGGACTCGGAATGGGGCGAGCCTTTGCGAGGAGCCTCCGTACGCCAAAAATAGGCCTCGGCCACAGGGGTGCCCTAAAATTAGAGCCCGAAGGGCGGGGGGCCAAAGCCCCACCGCGGAAAAATGCCCAAAAAACGGGTGGGCTATAGCCTTGGGGGGTGGGGCTGCTGAAGTTCGTCCGCCGGACTCGGAATGGGGCGAGCCTTTGCGAGGAGCCTCCGTACGCCAAAAATAGGCCTCGGCCACAGGGGTGCCCTAAAATTAGAGCCCGAAGGGCGGGGGGCCAAAGCCCCACCGCGGAAAAATGCCCAAAAAACGGGTGGGCTATAGCCTTGGGGGGTGGGGCTGCTGAAGTTCGTCCGCCGGACTCGGAATGGGGCGAGCCTTTGCGAGGAGCCTCCGTACGCCAAAAATAGGCCTCGGCCACAGGGGTGCCCTAAAATTAGAGCCCGAAGGGCGGGGGGCCAAAGCCCCACCGCGGAAAAATGCCCAAAAAACGGGTGGGCTATAGCCTTGGGGGGTGGGGCTGCTGAAGTTCGTCCGCCGGACTCGGAATGGGGCGAGCCTTTGCGAGGAGCCTCCGTACGCCAAAAATAGGCCTCGGCCACAGGGGTGCCCTAAAATTAGAGCCCGAAGGGCGGGGGGCCAAAGCCCCACCGCGGAAAAATGCCCAAAAAACGGGTGGGCTATAGCCTTGGGGGGTGGGGCTGCTGAAGTTCGTCCGCCGGACTCGGAATGGGGCGAGCCTTTGCGAGGAGCCTCCGTACGCCAAAAATAGGCCTCGGCCACAGGGGTGCCCTAAAATTAGAGCCCGAAGGGCGGGGGGCCAAAGCCCCACCGCGGAAAAATGCCCAAAAAACGGGTGGGCTATAGCCTTGGGGGGTGGGGCTGCTGAAGTTCGTCCGCCGGACTCGGAATGGGGCGAGCCTTTGCGAGGAGCCTCCGTACGCCAAAAATAGGCCTCGGCCACAGGGGTGCCCTAAAATTAGAGCCCGAAGGGCGGGGGGCCAAAGCCCCACCGCGGAAAAATGCCCAAAAAACGGGTGGGCTATAGCCTTGGGGGGTGGGGCTGCTGAAGTTCGTCCGCCGGACTCGGAATGGGGCGAGCCTTTGCGAGGAGCCTCCGTACGCCAAAAATAGGCCTCGGCCACAGGGGTGCCCTAAAATTAGAGCCCGAAGGGCGGGGGGCCAAAGCCCCACCGCGGAAAAATGCCCAAAAAACGGGTGGGCTATAGCCTTGGGGGGTGGGGCTGCTGAAGTTCGTCCGCCGGACTCGGAATGGGGCGAGCCTTTGCGAGGAGCCTCCGTACGCCAAAAATAGGCCTCGGCCACAGGGGTGCCCTAAAATTAGAGCCCGAAGGGCGGGGGGCCAAAGCCCCACCGCGGAAAAATGCCCAAAAAACGGGTGGGCTATAGCCTTGGGGGGTGGGGCTGGTGAAGTTTGTCCGCCGGACTCGTAATGGTGCGAGACTTTGCAAGGGCCCTCCGTGTGCCAAAAATAGGCCGCGGGCAGAGCCGCGCCCAAAAGTAAATGCCCGAAGGTCGGAGCGCCAATGTCCCCCTGCAGAAAAATGCCCAAAAAACGGGAGGGCTATAGCCTTGCGGGGGTGGGGCTGGTGAAGTTCGTACGCCTGACATGGAATGGGGCGAGACTTGGCGAGGGGCCTCCGTGTGCCAAAAATAGGCGTCGGGCAAAGCCCTGCCCAAAAGTAAGCACCCGAAGGTCAGGGCGCCAAAGCCCCCCAGCGGAAAAATGCCCAAAAAATGTGTGGGCTATAGCCTTGGGGGGTGGGGCTGGCGAAATTTGTCCACCGGACTCGGAATGGGGCGAGACTTTGCGAGGGCCCTCTGTGTGCTAAAAATATGCCGCGGGCACAGCCATGCCTAAAAATAAGCGCCTGACGGTCGGGGCACCAAAGCCCCCCTGCGGAAAAATGCCTAAAAATCGGGTGGGCTATTGCCTTGGGGGGTGGGGCTCGCGAAGTTCGTCCGCCGGACTCGGAATACGGCGAGACTTTGCGACGGCGATCCGTGTGCCAAAAATAGGCCGCGGGAACAGCTGCGGCCAAAAGTAAGCGCCCTAAGGTCGGGGTGCCAAAGTCCCCCTGCGGAAAAATGCCCAAAAAACGGGTGGGCTATAGCCTTGGGGGATGGGGCTGGCGAAGTTTGTCCGCCAGACTCGGAATGCGGCGAGACTTTACGAGGGGTCTCCGTGTGCAAAAAATAGGCCGCGGTTACAGCCGCGCCCAAAAATAAGTGCCCGAAGGTCGGGGCGCCAAAGTCCCCCAGCGGAAAAATGCCCAAAAACGGGTGGGCTATAGCCTTGGGCGGTGGGGCAGGCGAAGTTCGTCCGCCGGACTCGGAATGGGGCGAGACTTTGCGAGGGGACTCCGTGTGCTAAACATAGGCCGCGGTCACTGCCGCACCCAAAAATAAGCACCCGAAGGTAGGGGCGCCAAAGCCCCCCTGCGAAAAAATGCCCAAAAAACGGGTGGGCTATAGCCTTGGGGGGTGGGGCAGGCGAAGTTTGTCCGCTGGACTCGGAATGGAGCGAGACTTTGCGAGGGCCCTCCGTGTGCCAAAAATATGTCGCGGGCAGAGCCGCGCCCAAAAGTAAGTGCCCGAAGGTCGGGACGCCAATGTCCTCCTGCGGAAAAATGCCCAAAAATCGGGTGGGCTATATAGCCTTGGGGGGTGGGGCTGGCGAAGTTCGTCCGCCGGACTCGGAATACGGCGAGACTTTGCGAGGGCCCTCCGTGTGCCAAAAATAGGCCGCGGTTACAGCCGCGCCCAAAAATAAGTTCCCGAAGGTCGGGGCGCCAAAGTCCCCAAGCGGGAAAATGCCCAAAAAACGGGTGGCCTATAGCCTTGGGGGGTGGGGCTGGCGAAGTTCTTCCACTGGACTCGGAATGGGGCGAGACTTTGTGAGGGGACTCCGTGTGCCAAAAATAGGCCGCGGTCACTGCAGCGCCCAAAAAAAAGCACCCGAAGGTAGGGGCGCCAAAGCCCCCCTGCGGAAAAATGCCCAAAAAACGGGTGGGCGATAGCCTTGGGGGGTGGGGCTGGCGAAGTTCGTCCGCCGGACTTGGAATATGGCGAGACTTTGCGAGGGCCCTCCGTGTGATAAAAAAAGGCCACGGGCACAGGCGTGCCCAAAAGTAAGCCCCCGAAGATCAGGGCGCCAAAGTCCCCCTGTGGATATATGACCAAAAAATGGGTGGGCTATAGCCTTGGGGGGTGGGGCTGGCGATGTTCGTCCCGCGGACTCGGAATGGGGCGAGACTTTGCGAGGGGCCTCCGTGTGCAAAAAATAGGGTACGGGCACAGCCGCGCCCAAAAATAAGTGCCCGAAGGTCGGGGCGCCAAAGCCCCCCTGCAGAAAAATGCCCAAAAAACGGGTGGGCTATAGCCTTGGGGGATGGGGCTGGCGAAGTTCGTCCGCCGGACTCCGAATGGGGCAAGACTTTGCGAGGGGCCTCCGTGTGCCAAAAATAGGCCGCGGGCACAGGCGTGCCCAAAAATAAGGGCCCGAAGGTCGGGGCGCCAAAGCCACCCGACCGAAAAATACCCAAAAAATGGGTGGGCTATAGCCTTGGGGGGTGGGCCTGGCGTAGTTCGTCCGCCGGACTCGGAATGGGGCGAGACTTTGCGAGGGGCCACCGTGTGCCAAAAATAGGCTGTGGACACAGCCGCGCCCAAAAATAAGTGCCGGAAGGTCGGGGCGCCAAAGTCCCCCCTGCGGAAAAATGCCCAAAAAAGGGGGGGCTCTAGCATTGGGGGTGGGGCTGGCGAAGTTCGTCCGCCGGACTCGGAACGGGGCGAGCCTTTGCGAGGGGTCTCCGTGTGCCAAAAATAGGCCAATGGCACAGCCGCGCCGAAAAATAAGCGCCCGAAGGTTGGGGCGCCAAAGCCCCCCTGCGGAAAATTGTCCAAAAAACGGTTGGGCTATAGCTTTGGGGGGTGGGGCAGGTGAAGTTCGTCCGCCGGACTTGGAATGGGGCGAGACTTTGCGAGCGGCCTCTGTGTGCCAAAAATAGGCCGCCGACACAGCCGCGCACAAAAATAAGCACCCGAAGGTCGGGGCGCCAAAGCCCCCCTTCTGAAAAATTCCCAAAAAACGGGTGGGCTATAGCCTTGGGGGGTGGGGCTGGCGAAGTTTGTCCGCCGGGCTCGGAATGGGGCAAGACTTTTCGAGGGCCCTCCGTGTGCCAAAAATAGGCCGCGGGCACAGCCGCGCCCAAAAGTAAGCGCCCGAAGGTCGGGGCGCCAAAGCCCCCCCGCCGAAAAATGCCCAAAAAATGGGTGGGCTATAGCCTTGGGGGCTGGGGCGGGCGAAGTTCATCTGCCGGACTTGGAATGGGGCGATACTTTGTGAGGGGCCTCCATGTGCCAAAAATAGGCCGCGGGCACACCCGGGCTCAAAAATAAGCGCCCGAAGGTCGGGGCGCCAAAGCCCACCCGCAGAAAAATGCCCAAAAAATGGGTGGGCTGTAGCCTTGATGGGTCGGGCTGGCGAAGTTCGTCCGACGGACTCAGAATGGGGTGAAACTTTGCGTGGGGCCTCTGTGTACGAAAAATAGGCCGTGCGCTCAATCGCGCACAGAAATAAGTGCCCGAAGGTCGGGGGCACCAAAGCCCCCCCGCGGAAAAATGCCCGACAAACGGTTGGGCTATAGCCTTGGGGGGTGGGGCTGGCGAAGTTCATCCGCCGGACTCAGAATGGGGCGAGACTTTGCGAGGGGCCTCGGTGTGCCGAAAATAGGCCGTAGGCACAGCCGCGCCCAAAAATAAGTGCTCGAAGGTCGGGGCACCAAAGTCCCCCTGCAGGAAAAAGCCCAAAAAACGGATGGACTATAGCCTTGGGTTGGGGGTTGGGGGTGGCGAAGTTCGTCTGCCGGGCTCAGAATGGGGTGAGACTTTGTGAGCGGCCTCTGTGTACCAAAAATAGGCCATGGACCCAGCCGCGCACAAAATAAGCGCCCGAAGGTCGGGACGCCAAAGCGCCCCTGCGGAAAAATCCCCAAAAAATGGGTGGGCTATAGCCTTGGGGGGTGGGGCTGGCGAAGTTCGTCCACCGGATGCGGAATGCGGCGAGACTTTTGCAAGGGGCCTCCTTGTGCAAAAATAGGCCTCGGGCACANAATAAGTGCCCGAAGGTCGGGGCGCCAGAGTCCCCCTGCGGAAAAATGCTAAAAAAACAGGTGGGCTATAGCCTTGGGGTTTGGGGCTGGCGAAGTTCGTCGGCTTGACTTGGAATGGGGCGAGAGTTTGCGATGGGCCTCCGTGTGCCAAAAATAGGGCGCATGTACAGCCGCGCCCAAAAATAAGCACCCGAAGGTCGGGGCGCCAAAGCCCCCCTGCGGAAAAATGCCCAAAAAACGGGTGGGCTATATCTTGGGGGTTAGGGCTGGTGAAGTTCGTCCGCTGGACTTGGAATGAGGCGAGACATTGCGAGGGGCCTCTGTGTGTGAAAAATAGACCGTGGACAAAGCCGCGCCAAAAAATATGCGCCTGAAGGTCGGGGCGCAAAAGCCCCCCTGCGGAAAAATGCCCAAAAAACAGGTGGGCTATAGCCTTGGGGGGTGCGGCAGGCGAAGTTCGTCCGCCGGACTGGGAATGGGGCAAGACTTTGTGAGGGGTCTCTGTGTGCCATAAATAGACCGCGGGCACAACTGCGCCCAAAAATAAGCACCCGATGGTCGGGGCGCCAGAACCCCCCTGCGGAAAAATACCCAAAAAACGGGTGGGCTATAGCCTTGGGGGGTCGGGCTGGCGAAGTTCGTCCGCCAGAGTCGGAATGGGGAGAGGCTTTGCGAGGGCCCTCTGTGCACCATAAATAGACCGGAGGCACAGCCGCGCCCAAAAATAAGTGCCCGAAGGTTGGGGCGCCAAAGCCCCCTTGCGGAAAAATGCCCAAAAAAGGGTGGCCTATAGCCTTGGGTGGTGGGGCTGGCGAAGTTCGTCCGCCGGATTCGGAATAGGGCGAAACATTGCGAGGGGCCTCCGTGTGCCAAAAATATGCCGTGGGCAAAGCCGCGACCAAAAATAGGCGCCCGAAGGTTGGGGCGCAAAAGCCCCCCTGCGGAAAAATGCCCAAAAAACGGGTGGGGTTGGCGAAGTTGGTCCGCCGGACTCGGAATGGGGCGAGGCTTTGCGAGGGCCCTCCGTGAGCCATAAATAGACTGGAGACACAGCCGCACCCAAAAATAAGCGCCCGAAAGTCGGGGCACCAAAGCCCCCTTACGGAAAAATTCCAAAAAAACGGGTGGGCTATAGCCTTGGGGGGTGGGGCTGGCGAAGTTCATCCGTCGGACTCGGAATGGGGCGAGACTTTGCAAGGGACCACCGTGTGCCAAAAATAGGCCGTGGGCATAGCCGCGCCCAAAGGTCGGGGCGGCAAAGCCCCCCTGCGGAAAAATACCCAAAAAACGGGTGGCCTATAGCCTTGGGCGGGGGGGCTGGCGAAGTTCGTCCGCCGGACTCGGAATAGGGTGAGACATTGCGAGGGGCCTCCGTGTGCGAAAAATAGGCCGCAGGCACAGCCGCACCCAAAAATAAGCGCCGAAGGTCGGGGCGCCAAAGCCCCCTGCAGAAAAATTCGCAAAAAACGGGTGGGCTTTAGCCTTGCGGGGTGGCGCTGGTGAGGTTCATCCGCCGGACTTGGATTGGGGCGAGACATTACGAGGGGCCTCCATGTGCCAAAAATAGGCCACGGGCATAGCCGCAACTAAAGGTCGGGGCGCCAAAGCCCCCCTGCGGAAAAATGCCCAAAAAACGGGCGGCCTATACCCTTGGGGGGTGGCGCTGGCGAAGTTCATCCGCCGGACTCGGAACGGGGCGAGACTTTGCGAGGGGCCTCCGTGTGCCAAAAATAGGCCGCGGTCACAGCTGCGCCCAAAAATGAGCGCCCGAAGGTCGGGTCGCCAAAGCCCCCCTACGGATAAATGCCCAAAAAATGGGTGGGCTATAGCCTTGGGGGGTTGGGAAGGCGAAGTTCGTCCGCCGGACTTGGAATGGGGCGAGACTTTGTGAGGGGCCTCTGTGTGCCGAAAATAGGCCGTGGGCAGAGCCGCGCCCAAAAATAAGTGCCCGAAGGTCGGGGCGCCAAAGGCCCCCTGCGGAAAAATGCCCAAAAAATGGGTGGGCTATAGCCTTGGGGG
>MKYO02029801.1:0-59068 GCA_002013955.2 Citrus medica
GGTCATTACAATCATGGGGTATAATTATCTAAAAACATGTATATATAATAATTTATAAAAATTTGGCGTATGTCCCGAGTTAAATCATGTGGAAAGTTCTTGTTAACAATTATATTTGGGCTCTCACATGCCCCACCTTTAAAATGATATTAATAGCTACATTATTAAAATTAAAATAATGTCATATATGTAGATTATAGACTATACACATTCTAATAATAAATGTCTAATACTAATAATAAATAATTAAATATCATAGTTGAGTTCATCTTCATCAATTTAATATTTGCTAACAAAGTACCAATGATGGTTACTAACAATATAAAAAAAGAAAAAGAAATGATGGTTACTAACAATATAAAAAAAGTTTAATATTATAAATCATTAATTACGATATTACTAAAAGCAATAGATAAAAAATTAATATTACATTTAACATATAGAAGTGTCTATTATAAGTATTTAATAAAATGTTGTAACTTGAAAATAGTGAATAAATGTAATCATCAAAATGATGTAGCATAAAAAATTAATTAATTAATTAATTTCACATAAGTTTGTATGAATTAATTTGCTATATGTATTGTAAGATTGATTTTTTTCAAAATATTTGAAAATAAATCTTATTAATTATGGGTCTAGATATTCAGATTGCATTGCTTTATCAAAAAAATGAATAAAATAATATTGGTATTTTTATGCAAAATATCATTAAATTTATAATGTAATACAAAAATATTTAATAATTTATAATTATATTATTTATTTAATTATATTTAAATAATATTCTCAATAGTAAGAAGTCACATATTTTGAGGGGAAAAAATAGAAATCTTATTTTTTAAATGAATTTTAATGTAAAGTTGAGGGGGTATTCGGTAGTTTCATAATTTAAATTGATTAGTTTGTCATTTACTTAAAATGAGGGTAGCTACATGATATTTACTATTAATATTTTCAACTACAACTCATGAAAACAAGGGGCAACTGGTGGCCGGTTATAAAATCAATTAAAAAAATAATAAAAAGTGGCTGCACGAGATACAACCGCATACTACAAGCGAACCCTAATGTTATATGTCTAAAAAGTTAATGATGGTCAATTATTTGTCCGTTATACTCGTAAGTCAGATTATTCAAGAAAGCAAGAACTTATTTGGGGCCTAACGACAGTTAAATCATTTATTTTATTAAGAGATTTTGAGGATCCTAATACTATTTGACAAGGATCTATATGAAGAAAACTAAAATGTATTGGCTTGGTTGTGATTTACACAAAAATATGAGGGCTTGTTGTCATTGCAGCATATAAATATTCAGGGTTTTGCAGAGTTCAATAAACCCTTGAACCGTTCTGCTCTTTCCCTCTCAATATCTTCGCAGTAGTAGCATGAAACCGACTCGTATTTCAATTAGCCCCAAGAAAAATCTATTTTCCGGGAAACAAAACGGAAAAAAAAAAATAAAAAATTCAACATCTTTGATTAAAACCCACTTCACTTTCTTGTATTGTTGAAAAGTTTTCTGCTAGTTCTCCTCTTCATTATCAAAGCTCAATATGCTATGGAGATGCAAACGAAGCTTGTTTTATACAGCACAAAGGACCCAAATCTTGAAAACGATAATATCCTTTAAGTCAATTCACCAAATTTCATCACCAAATGTATGTGCAACAACACATCAGGATTTTCCTATCATTCTTGCTCCTCATATTGTGCACTCAACTTTATTGAACTGCCCTTCTGATTTGATTGCTTTGAGTTTTTTCATTTGGTGTGCAAAGCAACGTGATTACTTTCATGATGTTCAATCATTTGATCATATGATTAGTGTGGTTACTCGTTTGACTGGAAGGTTTGAGACTGTGAGAGGAATTGTGGGTGAATTGGCGCGTGTCGGGTGTGTTATAAGGCACAAACTTTCTTGCTTTTTTTGAGGATTTATTGGCGTGGGGAAATGTATGGGATGGTTTTGGAGGCTTTTGATGAAATGGGTAGGTTTGGTTTTACGCCTAACACATTTGCGCGTAATATTGTTATGGATGTATTATTCAAGATTGGACGTGTTGACCTTGGTATTAAGGTTCTGAAGGAGACCCAGTTGCCGAATTTCTTGAGTTTTAACATTGCATTGTGCAATTTATGCAAGTTAAATGATGTTAGTAATGTTAAGGATGTCATTGGGATGATGGTTAGGAAGGGCTTTTATCCTAATGTCAGGATGTTTGAGATACTTTTAAATTGTTTCTGCAAAATGGGTAGGATCGCTGAAGCGTACCAACTGTTAGGTCTAATGATTACTTTGGGAACTTCGTTGTCTGTGAATGCTTGGACTGTACTCATTGATGGGTTTCGCCGGTTGAGAAGACTTGATATGGCAGGTTATTTATGGGAAAAGATGGTTCAGAATGGTTGTTCTCCGAATGTTGTAACATATACATCTTTAATTAAGGGATTCATGGAAGCCAAAATGTTCAGCATTGCATTTAGTTTTTTAGATATGTTGGAATCTGAAGGGCATGCTCCTGACTTGGTGTTTCATAATGTTTTAATAGATTGCTTATCTAAGATGGGAAGCTATGATGATGCACTTGATGTTTATGATGGTTTGTTAGAACTGAAGTTAGTTCCCGATTCTTATACATTTTGTTCTTTACTGTCTACTGTATGTTTGTCTGGAAGATTCTCTCTTTTACCCAAGTTAGTTTGTGGACTTGAGGTGGAAGCAGATCTAGTAGTCTATAATGCACTTTTAAGTTACTTTTGTAAGGCTGGTTTCCCGAATCAGGCCGTCAAGTTATATAATACTATGCTGGATAAAGGTTTCATGCCAGATAATTACAGCTTTGTTGGATTACTTCGTGGACTATGTGGAGCAAGAAAGACTGATGAAGCAATTAATGTGTACCAGGGGATAGTCATGAATAATCTGGCTGTTAATGCTCATGTCCATACTGCAATTGTGGATAGACTTATAGAAGCTGGCAGATGCCACAAGGCCATCCAATTGTTTAGGAGAACCATCGTAGAGAAATACCCACTAGATGTTGTATCATACACAGTTGCTATTTGACACGACTTAAAAGTGTTTGATTTACTCTCAAGTATAAGAATGTCTAGTTATAATATATCTCGGTGAGTACGAGGTCGATCCACAGAGAAAAAATTTAATTTGTTTATTTTATTTTATCTAAAATTTGAAAATAAAACTTGAATATAAACAACTTAATTTAAATGAAACTATGGAATTGAACTAGTTAGGGTTATGGATCCATTCTTAGAAGTAAATAAAACTTAATAAATTCTTTTAGCCAATTGTTAGATTTATTACCCAAAAGATTAATTATATAAATTATTATTATTTTCCCTTTAATTTTATGATGGATTAAGTATTCATTGTGCCAAAATTTAATTTGTCTACAATAAGTCAAAATANTGATGAGACGATGACGCCTGTGTCACTGTTCGATGGATTTGTCCCTTGTGAAAGAAGAGCAGGCAATGCAAATCATTTATTGTTGAATGGTGGTGTTGGAAGATAACCAATTTTTGGGATCATCTTGCTCTGATGAACTTTCTGATATCATTGCTGCTTCCCTGATGTCAAATATAGTCGGAATCATAAATTTATATCTACTCAGACAGTGGAGTTTTTGTCATATGGAACTCAGCATGCCCTAGGACATTCAGGCATCTAAAAATCTAGCTGGTAATCTCTCTTTCCTTTTTTTCTTTTCTCTTTTTCTGAAGAAATTTTTCAATAATCACCTTGGTTTTGCTCATTTTTTCTGTTGCTTTAAGAGGGGTTGTATCGAGGACAATTGCTTGAGATGCAAAGATAAAGCGGAAATATCTACTACATGTTGATCAATTGTATGTGGTATGCAAGGAAATTATGGTAATCGTTTTCCTTCCTGAAGTTTATTATTATTGGTTAGACCCCTGCAGAATTGAGAACTTTATGTTAATCACATCGTTTCCCCTGCAGAATTGAGAACTTTATTTTAATCACATCCTGCAAAATCTTTCCTCATCACACATGGATGCAGAAGGATCATGGGCTGGTTTGAGAGCATTAATCAGGAGCAACAAATGTGAAGTGATTGCATGTGGCTGCAGCAAGTATCTGCAGAAGCAATAGCAATTTTACAAGGTATTGAAATGACATAGATTTCAGGTTTGTAGCCCTTCCTTAGTCATTGAGTCTGACTCTTTGAATGTAATCAAATGAAGCAAAATCTCCATTTTGCTTATTGAAGTGCATGTTTTGGACAAGAATATTTGATTTTAATAAGAAAATATGGGTATTCAAGAATAATGATCAAACGGTTTAATTTTTTATTAACTTAAACTTTCATAATCTTATCCTGCTGGCAGCGAAGAAAGATTCAGGTATATACATATTTTTTTCGTAAAATGTTAAGATCAATTAGGAATGTTGACAGTAAAAAGTAATTGAAAGAATATATCAAGGTGTGAGTATTTCACAGTTGGCTAGGGGCTACTGCACCCGTAAAAAAATTTAAAAAAAAATTCAGCACCCATTCTTAGCAAAAAAATGTAGCACCTATTATGAAGGACAATTTAATTTAATTAAGTTTGCTGTAATTTATTATTAAGTTCAAGTTATTAACAAGGCTCAGCTATTTTTGCAGATGAAAATGCTTCTGTTAGCAGCAAGAGAACTAGGAGAGGCAAAGCCAAATGCTTAAATTGCAAGGTCAAACAAATCCTTTGGTTAAATTAGCAATAGCTGGGATGGGGTTTGGTTTGAATTGTCTGTGTTCTTGAGGGTTCAATTTTCCTCTCACAAAAGAAACATAACTCCAGTTTATAGGAGAGGCAAACGGTGATTAATGATTTTACAAGACTAAACTATATTTTTTATGTTGTTAATAACCATCATTGTTGGTCAATATTAATTTGTCAGCCAATAAAGTTAATTTTGAATTTCATCTAGGAATTATGTAGATTTTTTCTTTAATGAAAGAATTAATGTTCAATATTGTAATAATATTATGCTCCAACAGACATGAAAGTGAATTTGCTTATGTGATCAGTTTTTCCTTTTTCCTATCGTAAACTGGTACGTGATTTGAACGTTGCTGTATCTGATTTGACTCATCAAATTTCTTTTAATTTGTGTGATTGTAACTGCAATCATACATTTGTTCAATTGATGTTGCTTTATGTATTGTTCTTTCTGCACCGTACATTATGTTTCAAGTTTTTACTCCAGTTCAGAAACTCTATATGTGCAACACTGAGAAATTAAATCGTGTAAAGAGGATAAACGATTTCAGATCAAATTGCTATCCTTTTTAGGCAACTTAATTTTAGGGTTCTCAAACTCTATGCTATCACCATGCTAATGCAGCAGACCTTTTGCTTAACAGGGGATGCATACAACGAGGATGGGTAGCTAGGTAAGCTAAGCAAACGAACACTACTACAAAAATTTAGAGTAAGCACTCCAAAAACTTATGAGTATTTATATTTGCTTAGCTTTGAAATGAAGTGGGTTTATATTACAAACAATTGGAGGTTTTAGTGCGAATATGTGTTATTGGAGAAGGAGGAGTTTATGAAAAGTTGGTTTTGGCGCCAAGCGATAAGGATCAAGAGTTGTCATCTAGGCGAAAATGATACAAAAGACGTGTCAAATTGATTTTGAGCCGTCAAATGACTTGTCGTACTAACGTTATACGATGTGAACTTTTTTACGACAGGTAGTTCCGAATCGTTTACGTGAAAATGCCCACAATAAAATTCTTAATTTAAAACATGATTGTAGCATTAGGCTATGAATTATAAGAACATCCTGTTGAATAATTAATATTTAATATTCATTATGTATGAAGAAATTCACGATGGAAAATCACTCTTTGTCGTTCTCCTCTTTATTCTCTATTGATCAATATTTATATGTAAATTAGTTGATAAGAATTACCCTAGTTCACAAGGAAATCCTATCAAACTAGGAAACATATAACAACCAATAATATATACACGTGACTTGCTATATATATATATATATATACACACACGTGAGTTAACAATGTATGAATCAACATTGGTTGCAGAATGCAAGCGAAAATTTATATCCGAAAATTTGCACCTAATACGCCCGGTTGAAAATTTGCACCTGAACCAAGCAAGTGAGCCTATAGTTAGCACATAAACACTTTTGAGTGCAATATCTTTAGAAGCTCTAGACTAATGATATATTCAAAAATTAAGTCATGAGTTAAGAATACGTTATCCAAATTGATATATATAGCCTAAAAATTATTGTTAGTCGGTGTCAAACTCTTCATAATGCTTCATATAATTTTACATTATGATCTAAATGTAAATCGTCCATCTTATTTTCAGGAAAAATCTGGGTTTAGTAAAACTCCATCCAGTCATCTAAATAAAAGACAGTTCCTAATAAATACAAAAAATTAATGTCATTACATTTGCCCATCAAATGGTTGGCAATGAGCTGCTGCTATTGGACGAACACTTGTTTCCAACATTTGCAATTTGTTCTGGCAATCCTAATAAGTGTAATGGTTTAGGCCTAATTATTTGTTAATTTTGACTGTTTCTAGTGATTATTATTATTATTATTTTAGTATTTAGAAAAAAAGACAACTACACCTCCAAGATTTAGGGAAATTGTCATAAAGACTCCTAAATTTTTAACGAGAGACAACAAGACCCATTTTTGACCTCAATACCCTTTGACTCTGTAAATCTCCAAAAAGATAACCCCAAAATTTTATAATAAATAGAAAATGGCATTAAAATAAACGTAATAATTTACACATTTAAAAATAATTTTAATATTCAAAATTTTTATGTTTTTCAATAAATTACGCTTATTTTATTATATTAAAGTAATTTTTAATAATAGATAGAAACATAATATTAAAATAAATAAATAAAAATTAAAATTACTTTGAATATTATGTAAAAGTTAATTTCAATATTATTTATATGGAGATTTTTTTAATTGCAAAATCTATTTAACCCAAAGATTTATTTAAAATCTTTATAATATTACAAATATATTATTAAAATAAATATAATAATTAAAAAATTTAATATTATTTTAAATGTCAAAAATAATTTAATATTATTAATCTACTAGATAGATTATATTATTTATATTACATTTGTGTTAATTAAAGACTTTTAAAGTTAATTTTCTAATTTTTGCATACAATTTTTCTTTTTCCCTCAAAGAAACATCTGCGTGATTTCTTTTCTGTACTACAACAAATGGAGAAAGCCTCTTTTAAGTTAACTTTTGTTTCATTTTGCTATTACCATGAATTATTGATCTCAAACAATAAAATTTAATTTGCGGGCACCACAATCTTTGAGTTACCAAGTGCTGAAGCCTACACCAGAGGGTTACCAATTCGTTGTACCCAGGATTCTGATTGTGTGAGAGATTGTCCATCTAAAAATAGATTTTGCTGTAAAAATTGCGCATGATAAAACAATTCACATAGACGGATCGATGATGTGGTATTGACTGATGATGTGGCATTGACTGATGAGGTGTTATGATCCTGTTGTACTAAAATTCTTATGTACTGTTGATGGTGACGTGTCAGCATATCAGTGGACTAAAAATCTCGCGTACGGTATATGCATTACACATGATTATTTTCAACCAAACCGCGTCACTATTCAAGCCGAGTCAAACCGTGTTACTGTTCAAACCGCGTGGTCAAACCACGTACTGTTGACTGATAACATGGCGCAATCCTGAGCATCCAAACTGTTTTTAATCTGATGGTCATGATTTACTCAATGTATCTATAAAAATGGGTCCTCCCCCCCCCTAATTTGATATCTCTGAATCCATTTTGGGCTCCATTTTCTGTAATTCCTTCTCCATCTTGTATTTTCTACGTATTTTAATAAATTTCTATTTTGCCCCTAGTTCAATTATGAGTAGCTAATTTTCTTTCAAGCTTGGGTTGAAGGTGAAGTCTCAACATGTTCATAGACTTTATTTGGTAAATTTATTTTCTCTTCCCCTCTAATTTTTGTGGATGTTTTGACTTCTCGTAGACAAATAATAATAATCTTGTCTAGATACCGCCCTGGTTTCACCGGCTCCCTAGTACAAGGTTATTATTATTTGGCACGATAAGCCCTTAACACCATATTGATTAGAGTGTGGTTCATGAGATGTGGATTCCCCCATCATGATTTAATTGGCATTAATAATGATTATTTAGCTCATGGTATATGTTGATGCGGATCCAGATACCTAAGTACGTCAATTTAATAGATTTTCATTTCAATTTATTCTTGCCATTTTAATTTGAATTTTAGGATAATCCAAATCATTTTCACCACAAATCCAATCACCCTCATACAAAATTAATTATACACACAATTAAAATCCACCTCCTCGTGGGATCGACACTCGTCATCATTGATATATACTACAATAGATTTGTGCACTTGCGAGTTCAATAAAATTTGCACAACAATATACATACACATAACTAAAGCATTAACTATGCGTAGACCTTCACAAGTGGTTTTTTACTTTTATGTTGTGTCAGTGAAATTCTTAAATACTTTTCGTCTCTTCACCTATTCAGAGGTGGGTGATAAATTAGAAAAGAAAAAGGATGCATAGACCTCTTGATTTGTTTAACTACTAAAGCATAGACGGTTTGTCGCACTTTATGAGTGGTTTTCTTATATATTAGTATTTGTAATTGCGTAGTGTATCGGTGATTTTCTATCGACAAAAGTTTGCTTCTTTTTATGAATTATTTATTATCTAAAATAAATTTGAATATAATTATTTCAAAATACAGGTGAGATACTACATGAAATCGGTAATCTAGAGTGGTTGTCACTAAAATTAGTTGGTGCTGTCCCGGCTACAATCTTCAATGTGTAAATAATCAAATTACTTCTGCTTTATAATAATTCTCTCTCGGGAAGACTTCCATCAAGTGCAGACATCCGACTTCTAAATCTCGAAGAGCTTCTCTTGTGGGGTAATAATTTTAGTGGCACAATTCTTAGTTTCATCTTCAATGCTTCCAAGCTCTCTAAACAAGAGTTGCAAATGAACTCATTTTCTAGTTTTATTGCAAACACATTCGGCAAATTAAGAAACCTTAAGCGGCTTGGTTTAAATGATAATTATTTGACTTCTTTAACTCCAAAATTGAGCTTTCTATCCTCGTTCTCAAATTGCAAGTATTTGGAATTTTTTCTCTTTTCCAATAATCCACTAGATGGCATTCTTCCGATGGCTATAGGCAATCTTTATCAACCTTTGGAAGTCTTTTCGATGTTCAATTGCAATATTAGTGGCAGCATTCCTAAGGAAATCAACAGCTTGACCAACTTGACAACAATTTATTTAGGAGGCAATAAATCGAATGAATCAATTCTGATTACTCTTGGCAAATTAAAAGATATTCAATTATTGAGTTTTCAAGATAATCAATTGGAAGGATCAATCCCAAACATTCTATGTCGTTTGATTGCATTATTTCAGCTGGACTTAAGCGGCAATAGGCTTTTTGGATCCATCCCTACATGCGTCGGCAATCTCACTACTCTAAGGAACCTCTATTTGGCGCATCAAAAGGGAAAAGAAATGAACCTTTATTGGGGCTTCAATGAGTTAACTTCTATTCCTTCAATTTTATGGAACCTTAAGGACATATTAGATCTCGTCTTTAAATGTTTTTACTGGCCACTCCCTTGAGATTGGAAATTTGAAGGTTTTGTTAAGAATAGATTTATCGACATATAATTTCTTAGGTGTTTTTCCAACTACAATTCGAGACCTAAAAGATCTATAATATCTCTTTTTATATTATAATAGATTGCAAGGCTCAATTACTAATTCTATTGGTGATTTGACAAGCTCGAAATCCTTGGATTTGTCCAATAATAATTTCTCTGGGGCTATTATTGTATTATTAGAAAAACTTTTAGATATCAAAGATATAAATCTTTCTTTCAATACACTAGAAGGAGATATTCCTAAAGAAGGACCTTTTACAAATTTCTTAGCTGAATCATTGAGGGAAATGAATTATTGTATGGTACATCCAATCAGCAAGTTCCATCATCCGGAACTAGAATCCACCACACATCAAGGGAAAATGATCCTCTCCTAGGGATTGTCTTACCATTGAGTACTATATTTATGATAGTACTCATTGTGTTGATCTTGAGATATGGAAAGAGAGGAAAACAAATACCAAAGTCCAAATGATACTAATATGCCACCAGTAGCAACTTGGAGAAAGTTTTCTTACCTAGAACTTTTTTGAGCTACAACGGATTTAGTGAAAACAATCTAATCGGCAGAGGAGGTTTTGACTCTATTTACAAGATACGAATTCAAGATGGGATGGAGGTTGTAGTGAAGGTTTTTAACTTGCAATATAGAGGAGCATTTAAGAACCTTGATGTTAAATGCAATACGATGAAAAGTATTCGCCATCAAAACCTTATCAAAATCATTAGCAGTTGTTCAAATGATGATTTTAAGGCATTGGTATTAGAGTACATGCCTCATGGAAGTCTGGGTAAGTGTTTGTATACAAGAAACTACATTTTGGTTATTTTTCAAAGATTAAACATAATGATAGATGTTGCATCAGCTGTGATATATCTACACTTTGGTCATTCAGCACCTGTAATTCACTGTGATTTAAAGTCGAGTAATGTTTTGCTAGACGATAATGTGGTTGCTCATTTGAGTGATTTTGGCATGGCAAAGCTCTTACTTGGAGAAGATCAATCATTGACTCAAACACAAACATTTGCCACCACCGGGTTTGTTCTACATTAATTTTTTTAATTTCTTTAATATTTTATGATATGTTATTTATTTTTACGATCTTCATTTGAGCATGCTATTGTTAATTATTTTATCTTACCATGTAATTGTTGAAATCCATAGAGTATGGAAGAGAAGGATAGGCATCCACAAATGGGGATGTTTACAGCTTTGAGATAATGATAATGGAAACATTCAATGGGAAGAAACCCACAGATGAAAATTTTCATGGAAAAATGACATTAAAGCGTTGGGTTAAGGATATGCTACCCAATTCAATTATGGAAGTTGTTGGTGCAAAATTGCTAAGTTCATGTCATTTGTCTTCTATTTCACTATAGAGTGTTACTGTGGAATCACCAAAGTAGAGAATCAATGCAAAGGAAATTGTAACAAGACTCTTAAAAGCAAAGAATCAACTTGTTGCAATGAATACCGTGACTATAGCAAAAATATAAATAGATTGAACGTTAAAAACTATAGTCATGAATTTGATTTTAAGACTTATGATTAACTTTCACATGAACTTGTTCATTGTTTAAAAAAAATTATGTAATCATGTACAAGTCTCATTAATTTTATAATAGAAAATACAATTAAAATATAAAAAAAATATGAACTTGCTAAATCAAAATTTTGAGACTGAGAGAACTCAAACTAGTTGTGACAGTAAATTGTGGTGGTAATACGATACTAATAGCTTATGTATTATAGTGTATGAAAAAAATAAGAAATAATTATCTTTTTGTTAAATTATTAATATTATAATAGAAACTTTGAGAAATTGTGGTGGCTTATTTTAAGATACTTATTAAGAGTAAATCTCAACTTGTTTTTAAAAACTGCAGTAAAATAAAAAAAATTATGAAATAAATAATTTTTACAAAATTTATAAAATATTATTTTTATAAAGAATTATGAAATAAGAAATTTATTAAATTTATACTTTAATCCCAAATGATACTGAAGTGTCCCACCATATGTCTTGCTGTCTTCGCTTTCACTGGCTTCTGTCTTCTCTTTCATTGACTTCGCAACACGAAATTTCTGAGTTGGGTTGACTATTGACAAAAATCTTTTAACCCATAAAGCACGCCCAATTAACCGATGGGCCACTGATTTCTTCATCTTGGAAGATAATTTTAGCAATGAAATCGACAAAATTTAATTCAAGTTAAAAGATCAGAAACGAGTGCCCCTAACAAATACAATTCAAGCCGCGGAATTTTGTCGGACTTATCGGCACCTGTGAATCCTCGAATCATCAAACGAATAGCAAAAACATTTCAACGTTTGTTGTCACGTGGAGAGGAATCTTTTCTCGCTTTCACTCCCTTATTTTGACGCGGAGAGAAATTTCGGTTTCATTATAAGTAATAAATAATTGGCTTTGCAATTATTTATAATAATTACTTAAGAGCACCAACGAGTGTCACACTGGCTTTGGATTCATGACTTTTGAGTCGGGCTAAGATTTGACAAAAATATTATCACTTAACTTATAACCCATAAAGCACGCATAAACACTATTCAATGGGCCGCTAATTTATTCTTCTTGAAAGAGAATACAAAAAATATTAGAGAGAGAATGGGACCGTGCAATTAAATTTAAATTCCAAGTGGACAGTCCCACTCCCACCATCACTATCTCTTATCCGTATCAAATTTAAATTTGAAAATAGGAATATCTCAGCATGTCTCTATGATAACGTCTTAATTCTCATGACCTCTTTTAATAGATAAGTCTTGGGTGTCAAAATTTTGAAACATTCAACTTTTATGATTTTTTATCAAGTAAATGCTTGTTTACTTTTTGTATTTTGATTTAAATACTCATTTAATTTTTATATTTTAAAAAGTACTTCAATATACTCTTATTATTAAATGTATTATATTATTATCTTTACTTTTTCTTTACCTTTATAATGCTACCCTATCAACAATATTCTTAATATTAATTAATTTATCTAAAAACAATTAATAGCAAGTTAACTAATTATTAATTACCAAATTAATCAATAAATATCAGTATGAAAGAAATAATATTTTTTGTACTTTAACTAGAATTTGACAAATAACTATTTTTAAATAATTTAATAACAACTAACTGAAAGTAATATTTAATATCATTGCAATAATCTTACTAATAATTGTATACAAAAATTTAAAATAATAACATCAAAATTTACATTAATTTTTTTTAGGCTAATTTGATGAATAAAATTTTTTTCATTAGTAACTCCAAGATTGTTATTGTAAGGTATTATTATTAAAAAGAAAATATTAAAGGTTGGAATCTCATATTTAATAAGAGAAATATTTTAAAGTATTTTTCAAAATATAAAAATTAAATAAAATCTTAAATTAAAATATAAGAACTAAACCATATTTTACAGTTTTTTTAATCTAATAACTGGGTAATCTTAAAAACCTAATAAACAAAGCTCTTGCCATTGAACATCTTTTTCATTAAATCCAATGGCTGAATAAGAGTGAATCTACTGTGTGAGTGTCCAGCAAGCTCCCAGTATGCATTCTGCTATACCTCTGTTTCTTCACATATTCTGAGCATTTGGCTGCATATTACCAAATGTTCCTTGGGTATTGTGTTGCTGTTGATGCTGCTGCTGCTGCTGCTGGTGTATAGGCGTCATGCTACATGGATTTGACGCCCCCATAATGAACACTGCAACCAAAAGACCCAGCTGAGTTCTAGCTTGGAACGATAAATGACGATGTGAATAAGCATATGATAATAAGAAGCACTTGGTTGTAGAATCTGTTTTTCACTTTTCTCAAGGGAATGATAAATTATTAAATAGAGAAGCAAAGAAATGTGGTGATGGGACATACTTTGGTCACTCAACATTTGGGAAGCGTGACTCCTTTGGGGATTGCTACCAGCTAATCCAAACTGCATCACAGATTCAGACAAGGGAACGAACATCAATTTCTTAACAAGATCTTCGATCCTCGTGTATCATCTAGAGGGGAAAAAAAAGGGTATTTGGTGAGGGGAGGGAATTTGGAATGAGGCGAGGCTTTGCGAGGGGCCTCAGTGTGCCCGCGGGAAGCCGCTCACGCAACTGCACCCAAAAATAAGGGCCCGAAGGTTGGGGCAGTGCATGTGTAGAAGATTACAAAAGCAGGGATCAGGGATAGAAAAATACATTTTAAAGAGAGAATGTGGAATAACTCACCTGCATCCGTGGAAGAAGAGATTGGGACGACACTGTACGTGACATATTGGGAATCTAAAAGAACACATGCACATGCAGTGAGAATAAGTAATGAAAGGAACATATAATCACCAGAAAGATTATTGAAAGAAGCACAACTTAAAAGAACAGGTATTGATAATGATAACTAAATTTTACGTTACTAAAATGAGTCAATTAACTTTAGTTAATTAACTTTCAACAATTTTATTAACATTATTTGGTCCATTAAGTTTAAATTTGAACTCCTTTAATTTAATTCAAATTCAACTGTGTAGGATTGGGTATTTTGAAATACCCATCGCACACTAACAACAATTTCTGGTGAAGCTCAATCACACAGACATTTCATCGAACATCTATGCATTTCAATCAAATACCTTCTTCGTTTAACTATTTGTGACATCCTGTGTACCATCCGTAAACATTCCAATGCCTAATGTGAAATGGATTCAGAACCACAATCTTTTATATCACGCCACAAATGTTCAGCTTTTGCCTCACTCTCCTTAGAAGCCCGAAGATTTAAGGCTTACAGATACAGACTTGGACCTTTCCATAGGCCGCATATAGATTTATATAAACTATTCCATTTATTTTTTTTAAATTCAAATCCTCAAGAATTGAATGAAAAATCCACTTGATTGAGCAAAGTGAAACCTACCGACTTGTTATTTCTCTCCCTTCTATATTAGGCTGTTTTTCTTTATATTCTTTTTCCGGATAAAGTAGTAAAAGTAGAAAATTACAAAGCTGACTCCTTCAATATTTTTGAGGCTTTCACTTCATCTTGCTAGAATGCGGGGTAGGTAGTAGAAGCATCTCAACTTCTGCTTCATTGTCAAGACTTTGGTGCATATTTTCTCTTGTGGTTTACTGATTTCAGTTAATTAATTATTAGGAACGTAAATTTAACTTTCTAAATGGGCAAACTCTTCTACGAACTTTCATGGTTCAGTTGGAACAATACGATATTCACTTAGTTAGCAACCAAATAGTGCAGAGCATACACAAGGGGAAGAAATTTTACAGGGAATCTGATGTCCCATTTAAAGTGCATATTAATGGAGTTCTTTAACTTCAATTTTCTTCTTTTAGCTCTTATCTAAAACATAGCTAACATATCATATCAGGAGAGTTGAATTCTAACACTTTACAATTAATGCTGTGAACTTTAAAATATTTTTTTGGTGCACTTGTAAATGTTGTGAAACAGTAATTCTATATTTTAACTTTAAGTGTCACTCCATTATTAATTAGTCATTACCCGATTGTCTTCTGTTACATTGGCTTTGCAATTCATGACTTTTGAGTCGAGCTAAGGATCGACAAAAATGTTGTAACCCATAAAGCACGCATAAAAACTATTCAATGGGCCGCTAATTTATTCTTCTTGAAAGAGAATACGAAAAATACGAGAGAGGATAATAAAGTAAAGATAATAATTCCAAGTGGGCAGTCCCACTCCCCCCATCGCTCTCTCTTATGTGTGTCAAATTTAAATTTGAAAATAGGAAAATCTCAGCACGTCTTTGTGATAACGTTACGACACTGTTTCATCTAAGAGATTGTTTGTTAAATGTCTGAAGTTTAAAATTTTATTAATTTTAGATATTTTTTAAAATATATTTGTTTATTTACCGACAAAAATGTTGTAACCCATAAAGCACGCATAAACACTATTCAATGGGCCGCTAATTTATTCTTCTTGAAAGAGAATACGAAAAATACGAGAGAGGATAATAAAGTAAAGATAATAATTCCAAGTGGGCAGTCCCACTCCCCCCATCGCTCTCTCTTATGTGTGTCAAATTTAAATTTGAAAATAGGAAAATCTCAGCACGTCTTTGTGATAACGTTACGACACTGTTTCATCTAAGAGATTGTTTGTTAAATGTCTGAAGTTTAAAATTTTATTAATTTTAGATATTTTTTAAAATATATTTGTTTATTTTTTAGAACTTATGTCTGATTTTAATACATTTACATTTGAATAGAAAAAATAAATTTTTGTGACTTTTATCTGAATGGGAAAAGGTCTGAATGACAAGTAAATAATATATTTCAAAAATATCTTTGTAAAATAACTTATTTCTTAAACTATAAAATCTAATCCTTTTTTTCTGTTTTAACTTATAAGGACATAAATGTCAAATAAACAAATTTAAGATGTTTTTTATTGTAAAAACAAACAAGTTGCCATTTAAATTCAGATATTTAAAAAAGAAAAATAAACATGTTATTCAGATTTTTATATTCAGACTTTAGAAAAATTCAGACCTACTTAGATTTCAGCCAAAAAAACAAACGCTACCTAAGTTTTAATTCTTATGACCACTTTTAATAGATAAGCCTTGGGTGTCAAAATTTTGAAACATTCAACTTTTATGATTTTTTATCAAGTAAATGCTTGTTTACTTTTTGTATTTTGATTTAAATACTCGTTTAATTTTTATATTTTAAAAAGTACTTCAATATACTATTATTATTAAATATATTATATTATTATCTTTACTTTTTCTTTACCTTTATAATGCCACCCTATCAACAATATTCTTAATATTAATTAATTTATCAAAAAAAATTAATAGCAAGTTAACTAATTATTAATTACCAAATTATTCAATAAATATCAGTATGAAAGAAATAGTATTTTTTGTACTTTAACCAGAATCTAACAAATAACTATTTTTAAATAAATTAATATCAACTAACTGAAAGTAATATTTAATATCATTGCAATAATCTTACTAATAATTGTATGCAAAAATTTAATTTATCAAATTAATCCTAAAAGTAAAATATTAACATAAAAATTTCTTTAATTTTTTTTAGGCTAATATGATTAATTAAATTTTTTCATTAATATCTCCAAGATTGTTATTGTAAGGTATTACCACTAAAACGAAAATATTAAAGGCTGGAACCTAATATATTTAATAAGAGAAGTATTTTGAAGTATTTTTCAATATATAAAAATTAAATAAACTCCTAAATTAAAATATAAGAACTAAACCATATAAACAAAGCTCTTGCCATTGAACAACTTTTTCATTAAATCCGATGGCTGAATCCCAAAAGTTGAAAGTTTTGATTGGATCCACATAATAAGAAGAGAGTAAAATATCTAGTAATTCGGAGTGGACCTGAAGGAGTGACTTGATGCAACGCGTTCCCCGAAAATTGTTCCATTGAATGATCATACCAATAGTAAAAACACTCAAACATCTATTGTTCCATTGAGAACTGTTAAATTCCTTCAATGAATATGAATACTTACATAAAAATAATAATCGGTTTCATTGTCTCTTCTTTCATTGACTTAGGCAATTTTTCGTCAACTTATGACGTCCTCATTGACCCTTGAAGAACTTTATTACCCAACGCCAATACTTTGATGAAAGTGACACCACCGGCTCGTAAATTATCTCAAATTCAGAAAAAGCATATAGAAATATAATTTTTTTTTCTAGGAGCATTATATGTCCTGTTACTATATATGGAGAATAATTTTTCTTTTTTAATGAGTAGAACTATTTTGCGAAAAATTAATAGGATGATTATAAAGGAAAACAAAACTTACTGCAATCATCCTGAGTGTGGACCTGAAGGACTGGTTTGACGCAGCGGGTCCACATAAAATTTTGCACCTTCAACAAGTTATGAGCATAGTCTTTTCACTCCTCTCTTTTCTTTCTTGCTGCTTCTTCGAAATTTCGGTTTCATTATATATACTTGGAAGCAGCTATGAGTGTTCTTGCATTATCAATCCAATTAAGCACACACTTACAATTTAAATATTCTAGTCTCATTGAAAGAATGCCTTCTGCCCGGATGATGAACAGATTTCTCTTACTCCATTGCTTGATTCTTTCCTTCATGATTGAATCAGCCAACACTGCAAGTATTACCACAGACCAACAAGCCCTTCTTTCCCTGAAAGGTCATGTAACTGATGATCCAGCCAATTTCTTGGCTAGAAATTGGAACACAAGTAGCTCTGTCTGTAATTGGACGGGCGTCACTTGTGATGTCCATAGTCATAGAGTGACAGCCTTGAATATATCTGGGTTAAATCTCACAGGCACTATCCCTTCTGAACTTGGGAATCTCTCGTCTCTTCAAACACTTGATCTCAGTTTTAATTGGTTTTCGGGTTCCATTCCCGCCTCTATCTTCAACATGTCTTCTTTACTTTCTATTCGTTTTACAAACAATACACTATTTGGCGAACTCCCACCAAATTTTTGCAATCACCTTTCCAATTTGGAATCCCTATTTCTTAAAAGTAACATATTTCATGGCAAGATACCATCCACTTTATCAAACTGCAAACGGCTGCGAAACATATCTTTATCGCTTAATGATTTTTCTGGGACCATACCAAAAGAAATTGGCAACGTGACAAAGCTTATCGGGTTATATCTTCGAGGGAACCAACTCCAAGGTATGATCAATGAGTTTAATTAATTGATGAAAATTAATAATGTCTCACTTTTATTAATCCTCTCAGCCTATAATTATTTAATTCTATTGAGTAAATTTTTTTTATCTCTCTTCAGGCAAAAGCTTTTTTTATTTCATTTTTTTCTTCTTGAGCGCCGGTTAATAATAAGTTAAAATAGTTAACGTATATGTTACTCATGGATTTTAGGAGAAATTCCAGAGGAGCTCGGGAATCTTGCAGAATTAGAGGAGTTATGGCTACAAAATAATTTCTTAACTGGAACCATTCCTTCATCAATCTTCAATCTTTCTTCTCTATCGAATTTGGATTTGTCAGTTAATAACTTGACAGGTAGTTTTGGCTAATAATATGCATTTGTGACATCAACATAAAATATTTGACATGAAATCACTGTTTATCGTTATATAATTGGTGATGCCATCGCTAACAAATGATTTCTTAACAGGCATCGTTCCTTCTCAACTTGGGAATCCATCTTCACTTCAAAAACTTTATCTTGGCTATAACCAGCTCTCTGGTCCAATCCCTTCCTTTATGTTATTTAAGTCTTCTTTACTAGAAAATATTCATTTTGAATATAAAGATATTATTTGGTGAACTCCCAGGTGAACTCCCGGTAAATATTTGCAACAACCTTCCTTTTCTGGAAATCCTCTTTCTAAGCGTAAACAACTTTGACGGCAAAATCCCATCGACTTTATCAAGGTGCAAACTTCTACAAAAATTATATTTGTCGGTCAATGACTTCTCGGGAGACATACCAAAAGAAATCGGCAATTTGACCAAGCTTAAGTATTTATCTCTTTACCAAAACAGACTCCAAGGTATGTGTGATTTATATTTATGTCATATTTTTAGTTATCACTTTGAGTATTTTACCTGTACCACTGTGCGCTTGTTCCTAGAATAGCAGGTGTTTATTTGCTCGAAAATCAATTTTGTTTAAGCATTTTAGTGAGTCTGTGATTTAAATTATTTTGGACGTTCCTTATTAAAATTAAAATACATCGTTTCATTGCCTAATTAAAAATCTAAGACTTAACGGCTCTAAGATTAACGAACGTCTAACAAGCATAAACCTTCTATTTCTTTCACTTTGTTAGTTTTTCTCCTTCTCTTTTCCATTGCATTTTCTTTTATTTTGTGATCACTCGACAAATTTTGATAATCTATCAAGCAGATTATATGTTTTTCTTTACTTTCTTTTTTTGTTCATTTTTTTAATTGTCTTTCTAGGGTCCAAAATCAGATGGAGAATTAGAAAGATTGAACAATATCTATAAGTGTGAAAAGTTAAATTAGTTTTAGAGATTGCAAATAGAAATGGTGTTCAATTGATGTTGTCTACTTCATCTGTCAGTTGTTATTGCAGAATACCATGACAGTAGCGCATCCAATTTTAATCTAATTCCATGACGTAAGTTAGTAAAAGAATTCAGAATTAATTGGCAATGTTTCTTCTTTGCTTATGTTTATACCAAAAGTTCAAAAGTTAGTGAAACAATAAGTAGTAGGGAAGAAGAAGTAAAAAACGAGTAACAGTTTGTGATAATGGCGGTTAAGTTCAGACGTTTATTTAGGCATAAAAAAAAGTGTTTTTATTTTGTAAAGGAAAGTCTAAAATAGATTAATTGTTTTTTAAAACATGAAATCAATATTCTTCCACCATGATATCAATTCATATATTCACTGTAGTAGGACCTAGAAAAATAATGTAAAAATTTAGTTTGAAAAAATTTCTTATGTTCATACAAATATTATATTACTAATTCAAATTAATATTAAAATGAGTGGTTTCTTTATTTTTTTAAATTTAATAATGACATGAATAATGGAATTATTAATATTTATATTTAATTAAAAAGAATAAAAATTTAAAATTTTATTAACATTTTATCTAAGTATAATAATTAATCTTAAACTCATATTTAATAATTTTAATTATGAATACTCATTTCATGATTTAAAAGTGTGTAATTTATTATTAAAAATAAATTTGAATTATTTTTTGTTTCAAAATACAGGTGAGATACCACATGAAATCGGTAATCTCCATAATCTAGAATGGATGGCGTTTAGTTTTAACAAATTAGTTGGTGTTGTCCCAACTACAATCTTCAATGTGTCAACACTCAAATCACTTCATCTTCAGAGTAACTCACTCTCGGGAAGACTTGCATCAAGCGGAGACGTCCGACTTCCAAATCTTGAAGAACTTCACTTGTGGGGTAATAATTTTAGTGGCGCAATTCCTAGTTTCATCTTCAATGCTTCTAAGCTCTCCAAACTAGCATTGGAAGAGAACTCATTCTCCGGTTTTATTCCAAACACATTTGGCAATTTAAAAAACCTTAAGTGGCTTGGTTTAAATGATAATTATTTGACATCTTCAACTTCAGAATTGAGCTTTCTATCCTCGTTGTCAAATTGCAAGTATTTAGAGTATTTTAGCTTCTTCCATAATCCACTAGATGGCACTCTTCCAAGGATGTCTATTGGTAATCTTTCTCATTCTTTGAAAATCTTTGGCATGTCCGAGTGTAATGTTAGTGGCGGCATCCCTGAAGAGATCGGCAACTTGACCAACTTGATAGCAATTTATTTAGGAGGAAACAACTTGAATGGATCAATTCCGATTGCTCTTGGCAAATTACAAAAGCTTCAATTATTGAGTTTGGAAGATAATCAATTGGAAGGATCAATCCTAGATGATCTTTGTCGTTTAGTTGCACTGTTTGAGTTGGACTCTGGGGGCAATAAGCTTGATGGATTCGTACCAGCATGCTTTGGCAATCTCACTAATCTAAGGAATCTCTATTTGGGCTCCAATAAGCTAAGTTATATTCCTTCAACTTTATGGCACCTTAAGGACATTTTGTACCTTGACTTGTCTTCAAATTTTTTTACTGGTCCACTCCCATCAGAGATTGGAAATTTGAAGGTTTTGGTACAAGTAGATTTGTCGATGAATAATTTTTCAGATGTTATCCCAACAACAATTGGAGGCCTAAAAGATCTACAATATCTCTTTTTAGAATATAATAGATTACAAGGCTCAATTCCTGATTCAATTGGTGATTTGATAAACTTGAAATCCTTAAATTTATCCAATAATAATCTCTCTGGAACTATTCCTATATCTTTAGAGAAATTGTTAGATCTCAAAGATATAAATGTTTCTTTCAATAAGTTGGAAGGGGAGATTCCTAATAAGGGACCTTTTAGAAATTTCTCAGCTGAATCATTCGAGGGAAATGAATTATTGTGTGGTATGCCCAATCTACAAGTCCCACCATGCAGAACTAGAATCCATCACACATCCAAGAAGAATGATCTTCTCGTAGGGATTGTCTTGCCATTGAGTACTATATTTATGATGGCAATGATTTTGTTGATATTAAGATATCGAAAGAGAGGGAAACCACTACCAAATGATGCTACTATGCCACGAATATCAAATCAGAGAAGGTTTACATACCTAGAACTTTTTCAAGCTACAAATGGATTTAGTGAAAACAATCTAATCGGCAGAGGAGGTTTTGGTTTTGTTTACAAGGCAAGAATTCAGGATGGGATGGAGGTTGCAATAAAGGTTTTTGACCTACAATATGGACGAGCATTTAAGAGTTTTGATATTGAATGTGACATGATAAAACGTATTCGCCATCGAAACATTATAAAAATCATTAGCAGTTGTTCAAGTGATGATTTTAAAGCGTTGGTATTAGAATACATGCCTCATGGAAGTCTGGAGAAGTGTTTGTATTCGAGCAACTACATTTTGGATATTTTTCAAAGATTGAACATAATGATAGATGTTGCATCAGCTTTGGAATATCTGCACTTTGGTTATTCAGTGCCAATAATTCACTGTGACTTAAAGCCCAGCAATGTATTGTTAGATGATAATATGGTTGCTCATTTGAGTGATTTTGGCATGGCAAAGCCCTTACTCAAAGAAGATCAATCTTTGACTCAAACACAAACACTTGCCACCATAGGCTATATGGCACCAGGTTTGTTACATAATAAATATTTTTTTTATTTCTTTAATAATTTCTAATATGTTATTTATTTGTTTTGATCTTCATTTTCGCATAATATTATAAATTATATTATCTTACTATGTAACTGTTGCATCCATAGAGTGTGGAAGAGAATGACGAGTATCCACAAATGGGGATGTTTATAGTTTTGGGATTATGTTAATGGAAACACTAACCCGGAAGAAACCCACAGATGAAATCTTTTTTGGAGATATGACATTAAAGCATTGGGTTAATGACTTACTACCCATTTCAGTTATGGAAATTGTTGATGCAAATATGTTAAGTCAGAAGGACGAACATTTTACGACCAAAGGGCAATGCGTGTCATTTATCTTCAATTTGGCTATGAAGTGTACTGTAGAATCACCAGAGCAGAGAATCAATGCAAAAGAAATTGTAACAAGACTCTTAAAAATTAGAGACTCATTGCTTAAAAATGTTAAGCGGTAGACGCATGTGACACTCAAATTGATTTTCTTTTCTTTCACCGGTAATGATTTGTAATCTTTGCAATCAATACCTCCAATAATTGTGTATGGGTATTGTCTAACTTTTAATTCGTGCCAATGCTAGGTCTGCTTTCCTTGGTTGCTGTGCCCGCATGTGATCCTGCCTTCTCTCACTTTCAAATATTCATTCTAAATTAGCTATGATTCGGAAGGGAGCGGATTTGACACTTGGTTAGTTTGCTGCATTTTATTCAATTTCTAAGGTGATTTGTTATTGTGCAATTTGAGTCCCTTTAAGTTTCCATGGAGATTTTTGCCATTTGTTTAGGTTTAATTATATTTATATTTTTTCTATAGGGAAAATCTGGACTTTCATTTGGTATAATCAGGTCAGTGTGATTTAATTATTGTTCTTTTGCTTCATGTGTGGAAAATTATGAATATTTTGTAGGATTTAGAAGGATTGAAAATTTCAGTGCATTTAGTTTTATACCCTTTACTTTATGCGTATATCGCATTTTATGAAAATCAAAGTTGAGAAATGGACCTTATTCTATGTCAAATGACCCAAATACTTTGCTCAAAACTAGCGAAGCTATTTACAGTTCCTTTTAAAATGATATTCTTACTTGCGCATAAAATTAGAAAAGAACACATATTACCCTGAAACCCACATATGAAATTTTTTCTGGAGAAATGAGATTGCAGTGTTGGGTTAATAATTCGCTACTCATTACATTTTATGACCAAAGAATAATGTGCGTCATTTGTCTTCAATTTGGTTGTGAAGCGTACTGTAGAATCACCAAAACAGAGAATCAATGCAAAGGAAATTGTAACGGGATTCTTAAAATTTAGATACTGAAAATTGAAATCAAACCAAACCGTTAGATTCAACTAAAATGAATCTAATTGTTGATATTTTATATTCAATGAAAATAGAAACAGAAAGGCAACTTGAGATGTTGGTTCTCAACTTGAGAAATCCTTAAATTTCTCTCATTCTTCTCCCCCCCGGCGGCCCTCTCTCTCGCCAATCTGATTTCTTCGCTTTCTCAAAAGTGAAATCCCTAAAATTTCTTCCCTCTTTGAAATAATGAAATCCATAATTACTCTCATCCGATTTCTTTGCTCATCACCTAAAACCAAATCCATTCTCTCTCACACCAATCAACCAATGAGATCCATCTACCCAAGTATTTAGTTTGTATACGAGAGCTAGAGAAAGGCAAAGCTGTTATCACGTCAGTTGTTGCTTTTCCCACCGTCCACCATCATTTCTGGATCACCGTTGCCGTAAGAACTGCCGTCACCGGTTCTTCAACCTTCATTGCCGTCATCCTGGCTTTCCCCGAAATCGTTGCCGCGTGAGCTGCCTGAAGCCACCAGCGTAAACCCTCAAAGCAAGTTAATTTTTTTTTTGGTTAATTTTTTGAGGTTTGGTTTTTTATTAGGTGTTATTTTTCTCTTGATATACTAATTTGTTCTTGTTTGGTTTTCGGTGTTGTTTGCTCGTTTTGAGCTCCACACTCATTGTTCGGAATACTAAAAATGGGTACTCACAAATTTTGTAAAGCTTTATCCATTCAGCTTCTTTTTCTTTTATTTTTAATTTTTTGACCAATCTTATTTTATATGCGTTGATATTCATTATATTACTTTTAAGTTGTTTTTTTGCTGTTTTTCAGAAACTTTTATTGATGTTACTAGAGACTCACCATCATATACTGTTCCTTGATGATTTAATGCTATATATATACTGATGCTATATAATCACCAGCTTTTATTTTTAATTGAAACTGTTAGCAATTTTTTGGGTTATTTGTTGATCGGTGGTTGTATGTTTCAATTATGTAGTGCTATAGATTGGAAGTTTGGACTTGAGCTATTCGTCAAGATGTAAAAAACACCTCAATTTTTAAATAAGCTCTTATGACTTTGTTTAATGGAAGTGTGATTGATAATCTTTTTTTTTTTAATTTTATTTTGGGTAGGCTTTTTGGTAATGTCAAGGCCGAGGTTAATACTTGCAAAGGTGACAGAAAGCTTTATTAAGAGGCTAGGAAGTTAAAGCTTGTGATTTAGGTAGGTAACTTTGTGCAATTGATGTTTTGTTATCTCAAAACTGAAGAGTAAGGTTGTTGTTGGTTTTGCATGTCTAATTTTGCCAGAAAATTGATTATTGAACTGAAAAGATGATAAATAGTTTTATTGATTCTGCAGAAAATTTAAAGATTGTTGGCCTATTATCATAACTTTGATTGTTTGAAAATATGACTAAATGATGCTTGATTAGCTTCAAATTTTGAGTAAGAAAAGCTAAATTGTATATTTCGATTCTGGACATTTTGTAATGAATTGAACTAATAGTTGATTTTTAATGGATTCGTCAAATTGGTCAGTTGCTGTTGGAATTTATCAAAAACTGTGTATGTACCATGTTTGGTGTTATAAACGAATAATCTATTGGTGTCAACATGAGCTAAAATTTTGAGATATTAAACTTCAATAAGTCTATTTAAAATGTATTTTAAATGTTGAAAGTTCCTTGGTAATCGAAGATCTGGTTCTCTTTTGTTTTTTATGATTTTTCAAACTCCACTACTTTAGCCGTAAACCCCTTGACAGAACTATTCACTTGTGTTTGATCTTATGAAACATTAGCTTAATGATATCAGAATGTCTTGAACTTTTAATATGTTATCAAGTTATATGTGTAATTATGTTCTGGGAATTTTCATCCCAACATATTGAGTATTTTAATTTTAATAAATCACCAAATCTCAGCTGTTTTTGTGTGAATTAAAAAGGCAGTTTTGATTTGTTTAGTTCAATCCTGTGAGAACCAATTATGGAGTTGTCCAAATGGATTGAAAATTTTATATGTTGTGTCTAATAATATTTTGGAAGTTTTCACAATATTCTGAATAGTATTGAATTTTTAAAGAAAATCAGAAGCTTAGGTTGTTGGCGTTTCCTGTCAATAAACCAGTTTTCTGTAACTCTGTATTGGGTCATAGAAATAGCAATAAATGTAACTAAATTTGAGCTAAGATATTATATTCTAGGTGCTTTACATGTCTAGATGATATCTGCAAATTTGTATAGTAATTGAACCAACCCAATAATTTAAAGGGATTATTGAACAAGGCCTGTCCTTATTACATGGTCTAAAATAATGCCAAAGGTTTCTATAGATTTCCATGAATTTTATTTGTACATCATTTGTTATTTGATCATTGAAATTATAGACTTTGAAGTTTGGTCTTATAGATCAGAGATTGACTTTTTTTCGCTTGATTGCAAAATTGATGGATTCTTAAGATTGATTCTTATGTGTTTAAATGTCAATTTTCTTTTGGAATCTTTGAGTATGTTTTCATGGCCTCGTGGTTAAATGAGATGTGATTAGAATCATTATGCTTAAAAGTGTATGGGCTAATAGCTCATGCCTTGCTTTTTTCAAGTATTTTGTTAATGGAGATGCTGGAAGTAGTTTGTGTGCTCTGCTTAGACAGTGCTTTGGAGTTTCATAATTCTTAGCTCACTTCTTCGATGGGGGTGTGACACAGGTCGACACCTTTTTTGTAATGGTAATGGGGAGGGAAAGCCTCCATTGCTCACGACATATGGTGGAAGATGATGGTGAAAATTAATTCGCGTATGGCGTGCACCCGCCAACTCTCTTCTTTACGTTTTTTTTTTTTTTTTTTGTAATTACAAAGTTTGAGATGCCTTTGTTTATGGGTTTCATTTACAAGCTCTGATGAAATTAATCCAAAATAATTAATGTGTTGTATGTATTATTGGATTTTTAAAATAAAAAATTTACAAATTACCAATTGCACTAAAAAAAAAGAAGGTTAATTGGTAATTTAAAATTGTCACCATAGTTATTTTCGTTTGAAAAATTAAACAAATTACAAAATAATGAAACAAATAATAACTAAAATGATAAATTATTACTTGGAGTAATAATGATCACTTAAATTATCAAATAATTTTAACACTAAGGCAACATTTTCATTTTTTTTCTTAATAGATGGGGCTTAATTAAACTTAATTAATAATAAAAAAGAATATGAAACAAATAATTTTGATTATAAATTATCACTTGAAATGTCAAGAAATTTTGAAATGCAACATGATATTTATACATGTGTTAGACAATCTGATACATGAAATATCAACGTCAAACATTCGTTGTACTAGTTAACCGCTTCATTTGTTGTGAAATAAGCTGAGTAACCGTTTCATACTTAGTTGTTTTTGGAGTGGAAGCAGCTAACTGCTTAATTCTTTGCTTAACAATTTGGCTAACTGTTTCATTGTTAGCTATTTCTTGAACGCAAGCAGTTAACCACTTGATTCCTTGTTAAATTAGTCGACTAACCACTTAATTGTTGAGTTTTCCGGAGTGGAAGCAATAAACCGCTTAATTCTTTGTTAAATCAAATGGCTAACAGTTTCATTGTTGGGTGTCTCTGGAGTGGAAGTGGTTAACCGCTAGATTCATTGTTAAATAAGTTGGCTAGCCAACTTCGTGATTATATGCACTATTACTTTGTCTTCCTCACCCATTTTCAAATTTTCTCTTTATTCAAGACATGGAACAATTCAAGTGAAATAGGCAACAAGTGAGGTCAAACATATAACATGAAATTTATATTTAAAAAAGGTCATGTAAAATATGCAACGTCTGATGTTAAACATGCAGCAGATGGGGTTAAACATGAGAACCACATCAACATGCAAAAATTAAAAATTCACTTGAAAGATCGATGCAACGACGGAAGTCAAACATGCAACACGAACGTGAAACATGAAATAGCCGGGAAAATTTTCATTTCTGGCTTTATTCAAACATGCGAAAATCCACATGAAACATGCAACAAGTGAGATCAAACATGCAACATGAAATTTACATGTAAGAGGGTCACATAAAACATGGAACATATGGGGTCAAACATGCAACAGATGAGGTTAAACATGAGAACGACATCAACATGCAACAGTTAATGTGAAAGATGCAACACGAAGATCAAACATGTAACAAAGACGTGAAACATGAAATAGCCGGGAAAATTTTCATTTCTGGCTTTATTCAAACATGCGAAAATCCACATGAAACATGCAACAAGTGAGATCAAACATGCAACATGAAATTTACATGTAAAAAGGTCAGGTAAAACTTGCAACACCAAAGGTCAAACATGCAACAGATGAGGTTAAAGATGAGAAACATGCAATAGTTCACGTGAAAGATGCAACAATGGAGGTATACGAACCTGAAACATGAAACGAGTGGGAAATTTTTTTATTTTTTACCTTTATTCAAGACATGCAACAATCCGCGTGAAACATGCAATAAGTGAGGTCAAACATACAACATGAAATTCACATGTAAAAAGGTCACATAAAACATGCAACAGTTGAGGTCAAACATGCAACACATAAAGTTAAACATGAGAACAACGTCAACATGTAACAGTTCACATAAAAGATGTAATAACGGAGATCAAACATGCAACGCGGACGTGAAACATAAAATAGGTGGGATAATTTTTATTTTTTGGCTTTATTTAAGACATGCAACAATCCACGTGAAACATGTAACAAGTGAGGACAAACATGTAATATATGAGGTTAAACATGAAAATCATGTCAACATGCAATAGGTCATGTGAAAGATGTAAGAATTGGGGTCAAACGTGCAATAAGGACGTCAAACATAAAACGGGCGGGAAAAAAACTTTTTGGGGTTATTTAGAATAACAAAGTTGAGAAAAATAACAAAACATCTAGAAAATTTTGATGTTAAATATGACACATCACATATAATATATGAAACAAACATTTTTAATTTATTATATAAAAGTTTTCTTGATTTAATTTTGACAACATTATATCTTTCTTTTATTTTCTATTTATTTTTTAATATTAATATTTTTTTCTATAATTTCTAAATTAATATATTATTTTATTTAATTTTTGCCAAATGGTAGCCAAAGACAGCTTTTGAGAGCTCGACACTATATCGGCTCCTTGTATAAAACTCTGTTCTAAACATATCATGAAGGGATTCATTTATGTAGTTATGTTTTTTTTTATGCTTTCACTTCACTTAAATTCATCTTGTCTATTCGTTACAAAAATTGCATATGTGATACTCCATCACATGATCATATTATAGTTAAGGAAGGACCACGGTTCATTGGCTACACTCAAGTGTAGCGGAGTATTTGGATTCAAGAGTCAAGACTATCCGAAGGTTGTTCAAGATGCAAGGCTATAGCTTTGCAACTGTATGCGATACTGGCAATATTAATTGCATATTTTTCCACATCTATATAATAATAATAATCAGAATAAGTTGGATTGAATTAATTATATATTTTTCCTCCTGCGGTATAAATTGCATAAGATTGGAATTCTTATACGAAAATATTTTTCTTATTCAAACCAATATAACCATATTTTATCATTAATTTTCTTATATTTCATATTATTTATTTTCTTAAATTATTTTTACCTGTGTGGTATAAAATTGCATTACTGTTTACTCAAACTGTAGAGATTAAAAAAATTTACTTGAAAAAAAAATATAAACCCACATGATAACGTTAAACATTCCAGCCCAGTCAAGTCAATAGATCGGACTAATTTGTGAGAGTTTGACCGATCAATCTACGAGTGTATTATCAGTAGAGATTGCTATAGGGATACATTTATGCATACGCTAAACTAAATTAAATAGAACCAATTTAATCGGTTTAATCACATTCGCAAAATAACTAAGAAAAATAAGACAATTATCACAATAATAAATCAATTTAGTGTCAAACCATATTATTAAACCAATAGCAAATCCTTTCTCGCTTTGACGTAAAACACTGACTTTACATTCAAACAAACATTGTCTTGCTGTTGAAAAAAACTTATGTTAAACTATTTAATTAATTAAATTTAAATCTCACCACATCTATATGATGACGGTTCGGGTCCTGTGGGATTGTTTCATCTAAGATTTTATCCCCAGGACCTCATTAAATAAAAAAGTCTCGAGCATTCTTAGTCAGCGGCAGATTCAGGATTTTGTTTTGATGGAAGCCGTAGTGATTAAACTATAAACTTAACTTTGTTATGACATAAAATCAGTGTTGTAAAATATTTACAACATTGCAAATATAAGCGTGTGCGTGTATTTGTGTGTGTGTGTGTGTGTGTGACAATTGATATCTATTCCTAGAGAACCACTCAACCCATATTAAGCATGACAATTGACATAAGAATTCAAGATCAGTCCTCCAAAAGTGTCAAAAACCTTCAAAACCATTTGCCAAATATCCATAGAAGAATAGTTCAACACAAAATCTCAAAATAGAGTTTTGACACACAACACCTTTGGGTAATATATAAAATTGTGACCGACCGCCAAAGGCATTTGTAAGAACATTTTGAATTAAGCAGTGTAGCGATGCAAAATATTTTGGGTACCTTACACTAACATCAAGTTTGGTTTCGATCTCTACACTGTCCTATGTTTGTATTCATCAAACCCTTTCTTCAATTCAAATAGCCGTTAACTAAATGAAACAGAACTATGTAACCCTGCCACAAAAAGAATTTGGCCTTCCAAAGAAGATTTAAATGCCATATCTTATTCCGATTCCTTGAAGAACTACTAGAACTTTTCACAACATCCATATTCTCCCAAGACAAAGACATAAGACACCCTTATTTAACAGTATAAATGCCATCCTTCGCAAAAATGTCGTAACACCTCATTAGCCGTTGGAGTACTAGGCAAATGAATTCAAAAAATGGATTCAACATCCATCGGTACAAAATACTCCGCAACAAAGAATCATTCCTACGATTACCATCCATCGGCACAAGGAGACACTTTTGTATCAAAACGAAGCACTAGAGACTGCGCGAAAATATTTGAGCAGTGGAATCCAATTGCCGTGATAGACATCCACTTGTGAGTTGCGTGACCCACACTCAATATGTCACCAAATACCTCGTTCAAGAACGCCATGCCCCCATAGAAGACTTCACCAGATATAAGATAAGGGTTATGACCATGCTTTGCAGTAAGAAAAGACCTGTGTTTAAAGTATCGAGCTTTCAACACCCGAGCTACCAAAGAATGTTCAAAGATCAATCACCAACCTTGCTTAGCCAAAATCGCTCTATTTTTCTTTTTTACTTTTTTCCCTTTATCCCCGAAAGGAACACCCCTCTATTCAAACAACAAAAATCTCTGAATCCATTCCAAGTCTACAAATAAAAAAGACCAAGCAACGAAGCCTACCAAGTGTTGAAGATAATTGTGCAAGCCGAATAGCAATTAGAAAATACCCTTATTCAATTAGAAAATGTTATCAGTACATTTACGAAGATAATTATTATTATCATTTTTTTAATTCACATATACTCCTCAACCTAGCTATTTGTTATCAATTCTTTTGAGAAATTAAAATAAAAAATAATATTTAATAAATGTGTTTTTATTGAGTCTTGCTTGATTTCTGGATGTCAAGAGCGGAAACAATAATGGGCTTCCCTTTGGTCCTTTTGCACTTGGGCTTGCTTATTGGGCCATATTACTGTTAACCATGCCGGTGATGAAGTTCATATGGAGCAATTGCCCCTTGTTATAGAATGACTGAATCATGCTATAATCGTCATTGAAAGAAAATCAAGTTGAATTATTACAAGTGCTATCCATGAATAAGAAATATAATTATGCAGTAACTGGCATGTATAATAATTTGATCATAGAGTTTTTGGGCATCGCCGGGAGTTAATTATGGATAAGCTTTTATTTGATTTAGAAGCCGGACCTTTAGATATCAGTTCATATTATAATTTAAAACTAAAGATGACTTGTTCAAACCCCAACGCCAATGTGATTTATATATGTCGCTCGCAAACTTATGATTAAAAAATTAAAAAAATGATACTTTAAGAAGAAAAAAAATCCCTAGCCTCAATCCAAGTAAATATTTTTCTACGTGGAAGGCAGCAGAACAATCTCTACAATTATGAACATGAGTCTGCAAGTTGGATTATGATTCTCTCTTAATTTTTTTTTCTCTCCTAAACTCTCCTAATTTTTCAAATCTAATTAAAAAAAGTTGGCTTAATGGTAAATAAAATTAAAAAAAAAGATGGCTTGATTCTCAACATTAAAATTTAAAACTCAATTTTACCCACTCATTAAAATATGAGTTAAAAAAAAAAGGAACTAGGAATAGGAAATGATCGTTGTTCCTTTTGAAGTCACGGATTAATGGAGCAAAATTTTGAGACAAACGTTAGCACTAATATAGCAGGGACAATTTAATTTGAACAAACTTTGGTTTATTGGGCGATTTTAAAGATGAAGAAGAAATAGGCTGCTGATCATTTTGGGAATCCTATAGTAGTAATTCAAAGCCAATGATCTTAATTAAATTTTTAAGAAACAACCATATTAATTAAAATGAGAGATATATATTAAGCTAAAACTAGGATAGTAGGAGCCATTGATCTTTATACGTCTTCTTGATAATTGAAACACTAAGCCAAAATAACGCTTTAAAGAGCAAAATTTTAGAACCCAAAATTGTTGCATTTGCTCTAAAAGCCTCTCCGGTGACTTGAAGCAAATCCGTATTGATTATTAACCACTCTAGCGGGAAAAATTGTTACATTTTTTCTAGGCATGAAATGGTAGTTTTGTTTAACTCTAAAACATCATGAGAGTTTGTGTTTATAGAGATGTTTGATTCTTCTTTCTGTACGAAATTTATGTGTAGTGTACTGATTTAAGTTTCTATATTATAGAGTTTGTGGAACTCTAAAATATTTATAATCTTCTTTCAAGTAGCATAAAAAGTGGTTGATCTTGATGGTACCGGCTTAGTAAAAGACTGCAAATACTATGGCCAATGTGCTTTTCATTGAATGAAGTGATGCTTTTGAAAAGAACTTCAATATTAGGTGTATGTTGAGACCATATAAATATATGTTACTTAGAGGGAGATACAAACTTTTGTTGATCTCAAATAAGTTGATTTGTTTTTCGGTGAAGATACCTCCTCGGAAATGTATACTTTCTGAAGTTTGAGGAGCTAACTAAGGAACCAAACAATTGAAGAGGTTCCATACCAGCTATAACCATGCCAGGGGTCCCAACCCAACTCAAAGATGTCTTAGTTATGGGTATTAAATGTTTTTTTTTATGATTTGGTTTTCGGTGAAGATACCTCCTCGGAAATGTATACTTTCTGAAGTTTGAGGAGCTAACTAAGGAACCGAACAATTGAAAAGGTTTCATACCTGCTATGACCATGCCAGGGGTCCCAACCCAACTCAAAGATGTCTTAGTTATGGGTATTAAATGTTTATTTTTAAAATTACTATAATTAAAAAATTTTATAATATTAATTATTTTATTTTATTTTTCTTTCTCTCTCATCATCACCATCGCCTATAATTAGAAGGTTCGACTTTTTCCGTAAGTATGGGAGTAAAATTTTAGATCTTTTAGAAAATATAAAGAAAGTGGTGAATAGAATTATCATTTGTAAAAATGAATTTTACTAACATATGTCATATAATGGGGCAAAAGTTTGATTGTAAGTTCTAGCTTTTCGAGAAGGCCTAAATGTGGAAAGGTCTATAAAAGATTTATGAAGATTTTTAATATCTTAAAAAATAGGGAAATTTTTAACCTACCCCTAAATAAATTGACATTTTGCACCGTACACTAAAAAAAAATGATGTGTTGCACCGCGCCCCCAATTCTGTTAATTTTTCAATTATTTCTAACGGCTCGGTCTAACTTTTGATTGAATGACAAAAATGCCCCTCTATATGAAAAAAAACAAAATTGTTAGCTCATTTAATTTTTTAAAGGTTTTTATTTCAATTGCAATAAAAAAAATTTCTTGTTACATGTACATTGTCACCACTATTATTTTTCCTTTAATTTTTTTAAGATTTTTATTTCAATTGCAATAAAAAAAATTTCTTGTTACATGTACATTTGTCACCACTATTATTTTTCCTTTAATTCTTTTAAGATTTTTATTTCAATTGCAATAAAAAAAATTTCTTGTTACATGTACATTGTGACCACTATTATTTTAACATTGTCACCACTATTATTTTCCTCTAATTCTTTTAAGATTTGTATTTCAATTGCAATAAAAAAAATTTCTTGTTACATGTACAATGTCACCACTATTATTTTTCCTTTAATTTTTTAAGATTTTTATTTCAATTGCAATAAAGAGAATTCCCATTAAAATTAATTTAAGGAATGAACTTCCAATTTTACCCCTCCACCGTTAAACTTAACTGAGAAAATAACTGAATTGGGGATGCGGTGCAACAAGTCAATTTTTTGGGGGACACGGTGCAAAATGTCAATTTATTTGGGGGTAGGTTAAAAATTTCCCTAAAAAATATTTTTCTGCAAAATTAACAATGTCAACTAGAACTAATGTAGGACGTTATTTTAGAAATTTTAAGATTTTAGAATTTTTTTTATTTTAGGATTACTATTTTAATTAGAGTCAATTATGGTATTTTATTACTTTAGTACTTTCTACTTTTATTAGAGTCAATTAAGGCATGAGATTTAGTTAACTTAGAGAAAGTATATTTTATTTCCATTATAATTGCGATTCAGTTTCCCTTTTTTTAAGTTAACTTAGGGAAGTAAATTTACTCCATTATAAATAGAGAGGTCTTGTTATTATTTTCATAACTTCATATTCAATTATTTAATAAAATTTCCTCTTTTATAATTTCCTCCGGAATTATCTATCAAAATCTCTCTTGTAGAGCTGTTTGGATTAAAGCATCATATAATCTCGCTTTAAGCGTTATTAAAAATCTTATTGAGTTGTTTGTATTAAAATGATATATAATCATGCTTCGATTAAAGCGTAACCTAATCGTGTTGGTTTACTCAAATATTAGAATAATATTTAGTGTTTTCTATCCTATCAACTCCACTTTCGTTTTTTCTTACCCAATCAATTTTACTTCCGCTACCCTCGCTCCATCAAGAACTCACAAAATATTATTTATTCAACTTTTCGTAGGATGTTATGGCCGTAGACTGAGCATAAACCAGCCCAACTTGTGGCGAGAACCAGTCTTCAAAGCCACAATCATCCTTTTTATTATTTTGGGGTTATTCTAATATTCTCGTTAAGATCCCTCGTAATTTCTGCTAATATAATGAATATCTCATTGATTTAAAATGTTGTCACCATTGGTGAAGCATAAAGAAGAAGATCACTGATGAGAACAAAAAGTTAATTATCAATTAGTGTAGGTCAATAAATTCTAAATTAAGATAATTCAAAAGACATCCATATTATAAGAGAGGCCAATAAGGTTACTTTCTTAATTCACTTAGCAACCATATAATTAACTTGAAACTTGAAAGAAAAAATTGGGGTACCTTTTGACATTTTTTCTTATTGCAAAACCAGATATACAAATGCATATTTTATTTTTGCAAGCAAATAATCGAAATTGTTAGTGCAATGATTTGTCTGATAATACACTTAAAATTGAATTATCCATAGAGTTTTTTTTTTCAAATTGTTTTCAGACTATTATAGTTAAATCACGATGGTCGTTAATGATTTTAAGATTTATTATGAGTGAATTGAAGCAAAGGACACATAAAAAAAATGTTGTAAATATATATCACGAATGAATCATGCTATAAAACGTTAATGAAAGAAAACTAGGTTGATCAATTAAATAAAATTAAGTTGATCGATTGAATCAATTTTTTAATTTCAAAATGGTAGCAATAAACAGAAGAAAGTCAAAAACTCAATGGCACGAGATGAGTTCAAAGCAAAGTTAAAAAAATATACATATATATAGCCTTAAGGCAATAAATGGATTCAATAATACAAAATCTGGGATATTTAGTTAATAGCAAAATAGACCTACTTCATATGGTATTTTTAAGAGATTATAGAAATTACATGAATATAAGAAAACTTCTTTTTTTTTTTTTTTTACCCTAATCAACGTGAAATGGAATTAATAGTGGGATCATCAACTTACATTTACTGTCTAGATGCCGATTGAGATTGTAGTGCTGCAATTAAATTTATGGACTAAGATGGATGGAGATTTTACCGACAACAGAAAACGTGTCTGCGTTGTTAATGCGAAGCTGAAAAAAAATGAAAAAAAATTATAGTTTCCTATTAGGCTAGGTTTAATGATTTGAATATTAATCGGTTGCAAGTTTATTTGATTTGTTGTGATTTTTCTATAAAATAACTTAGAAGTTGGGTGTGCCATTTTACCATTTGTATATTACATCTCTATAAATATTAGGTGAAGAACAAAGTTCTTGCATACAATTTTTTTAGATTTTTTTTCCCACTCAAAGAAACATCCTGCATAATCGTTTTCTTACAGCAAATGGAGAAAGTCTCGTTTAAACTAACTTTCTTGGTCGTCCTCATGATCGTTGCATATGGTTAGTCAATGTCCCAAATATCTATCTCTCTTTGTATATTTTTTTGCTAATTACTAACACATTTCGCTTTTTATTTCATGTCTCTATAATCATGAATTATTGATCTCAATTTGCAGGCACCACAATCTTTGAGTTACCAAGTGCTGAAGCCTACACTGGAGGGTTACCAATTCGTTGCACCCAAGATTCTGATTGTGTGAGGGATTGTCCATCTAAAAATGGATTTTGTTGTAAAAATGAAAACAAACAAATCTGTCCTAAAGGTTTTTGTTTTTGTATCCCACCCAAATCATTATAAGCTGTGATTTATGAGTGTATCATGAGTATAACAAGAAATAAAGTTCTATAATAACTACAATAATAATAATAATTTAATTTACAATAGAGGCACTTTCGCATTATTCCTTTATGTCAACAAATAAGAAGTTATTTTGTCAACAAAGAAGAAGTTATTTTGAGAAGCAAATGAGAGGTTCAAAAGAAATTTTAAGAAGTTTAAAACTAATTATGATGTTTGGTTATTTTTTTAAAAAAAGTTCTTAGGTGAAAATCACCTAATCCTATACTATATTTTTAGTAAAATTTAATATCGAAAAGTTTGATCTTTCATACAGTCCCACGTATAACCTCTTATATATATTATATAGACATAAAAATATATATTTTTAATTAGAAAATACAATTAATAAATTTATGAAAATTATTATTATTGTTTTTTTTAAATTTGCACACACTCCTTGACCATATTTCTCAAATTAGCTATTTTGTTATCAAATTTTTATTGAAATTAAAAGAAATAAAATTAATAAATATGTTAATAAGTCTTGCTTGAAGAAGATGCCGTTTGCTGTGTCTTGTGTGTCAAGAGTAGAAACAGTATTGGGCTTCCTTTTGGTCCTTTTGTTGTTGGGCTTGATTGCTGGGCCTTTTCGTATCCAGCAATTGCCCCATGCCAACGAGCAAATGAAAAAATCATCGTGATTATCGTGACTGAAATAATTTGAATTATTACAAGTGTTATAAACCAAAGTTGGTTGGTGTAAGTGGTTTGACACTTTCACTCCTTAAGAGAGATCAGTGGTTCAAGTCCCGTTCTCGTATGAAGTCACCACTTTGGCCAATACTTTTACGGACCGACCCAGTGCGAGCGATGATTAGTCTAAGTTGTGGTATAGGCTTAAAAGTGCCTCTCACAGTTGGGGTCCACTCAGGACCACCTCGTTTTTCAGACCAAAAAAAGAAAAAAGAAATATAATCCTTTAGTAACTTGCTGATATAATAATAAGAGTTGATCGTGAATNATATTTTTAGTAAAATTTAATATCGAAAAGTTTGATCTTTCATACAGTCCCACGTATAACCTCTTATATATATTATATAGACATAAAAATATATATTTTTAATTAGAAAATACAATTAATAAATTTATGAAAATTATTATTATTTTATTATTTTTTTACATTTGCACACACTCCTTGACCATATTTCTCAAATTAGCTATTTTGTTATCAAATTTTTTTATTGAAATTAAAAGAAATAAAATTAATAAATATGTTAATAAGTCTTGCTTGAACAAGATGCCGTTTGCTATGTCTTGTGTGTCAAGAGTAGAAACAGTATTGGGCTTCCGTTTGGTCCTTTTGCTGTTGGGCTTGATTGTTGGCCCTTTTCGTATCCAGCAATTGCCCCATGCCAACGAGCAAATGAAAAAATCATTGTAATTATCGTGACTGAAATAATTTGAATTATTACAAGTGTTATAAACCAAAATTGGTTGGTGTAAGTGGTTTGACACTTTCACTCCTTAAGAGAGGTCAGTGGTTCAAGTCTCGTTCTCGTATGAAGCCACCACTTTGGCCAGTACTTTACCCTTTACGGACCGACCCAGTGCGAGCGAGGATTAGTCTAAGTTGTGGTACAGGCTTAAAAGTGTCTCTCACAGTTGGAGTCCACTCAGGACCACCTCGTTTTTCAGACCCAAAAAAGAAAAAAAGAAATATAATCCTTTAGTAACTTGCTGATATAATAATAAGAGTTGATCGTGAATAAATTTTTATTTGCTTGTATAATAATTTGTTATGATTTTGTTTTTGTTTGAAAAGTTAATTTGTTATCTTTCATTTGAAGTAAAGATAATTCGTTCAAATCCCAAGACCAACGTGGTTCTTATATATACCTGATTAAAAATTGAAAAACAAGTTATTTTAAGAGAGAGAGGGAAAAAAATATCAAGTCTCAACTCATCCTAATAAATATGTATATAAGAGAGAAATGGTAAAGCTTGTTACTCACACTCTTCTTGCTTTATGTTGCAAGTTGCGATTCTAAATGCCAACGTCCCGATTTTATCCATTCATTATCTAAAATTTAATATGTAAATCAACAAACTAATTTATTTTCTTCTTCATCTGTTTAGTTTAATTAAACTTTAAAACTAAATGTCGTTAAAAAATAAATAATAAATAAACAAACTTTAAAAGTGAATGCAAAGTAGTGAATTTGTTGGGTTTATGCTTGGGTCAATTATTTTTGTTTATTTTTAAGATAAATGATTTTTTAATTTAGTTAATTAAAAATTAAAATAATAGTCAAGGCAATCAAGATTTTTTATTGATATTTCCAGATATTCTAAATAATAAATTGGGATAAAATTTTATATTAAATCTCAACTAATTTTAAATCAATTTTAAAAAAAATGATACTGAACTGAACTGTATATGGTTCAGGACGGGATCCCGAATCCTAATAAAAATTTAGATAATTTTGTTAACTTAAAGGTAATATTCTAAAATTATATAAATTGAGCAAGTGGCATAACTGTAATTGTTTTGAACAAATTGGGTAATAAAAAAAATAAAAGAAAGCATTAAATTCAAAAGACATGACATGACACATGTGCTTGATAAATAAAAGGGCAATATCCATCGATCACCCATTTTTTTAAATTTTTTAAAAAATTATATAAATTTTTTTTTAAAATATATAATTTTTTTTTATTTTTTACAGAATTCTATGGAAAGTTTACAAAATATATCATTATTTTACTATCGTCTAATGTCTGTAAGAGAATTTAACATAATATTAATATAATGATTGTTTTGATCCTTTAATGTAAAATTACTATTTCACCGAGCTAAATGACAAAAGTATTAGATGACTTTGGTTATTGTTTGCAATTTATATATTAAATAAAAAATAAAAATAATCAAAATTATAATAAATGAAACAAAATAACCAAAATTAAAAATGAAAATAATTAAAAGAATTAAAACCCAAACCTAATCCAAACTCAATCCAATACACAAATCAAAACCAAACACTAAACAAAAAAATTAAAAGAATTTAGGCAAAGTAGTAGTAGTAGTTGAGAAGAAGAATGATGGAAACAAAAAAAAAAAAAGCATCAGCAGCAGCAAGGCACAAAGCTTATCTTCAATCTCATTCAAAATAAAACCAGTCTTCTTACTCACTTGCACCAAATTCAGCTTCTTCTTCTCTCTGTCTCTCTCTCTCTCTTTTCTTTTTTTAATGGTTAGCCTCCAACAAAAATTGTAGTCTCACCTTCTCTTCTCAGTCAAATAAAACTTGTAGCCTCTTCTCTTGTCTTTCACTCATTACCAACTTCAATCACGATCAGCTATCTTGCCACTGCGTGACATCACCGAACGCAGGATCGAGTAGATTCGGCAACCCCATTCCTGACATCACCGCGCCTTGTCACACCACGCCACTGGCACTAGCTACTGTTCACCAGTGATGCATCTTTTTGTTATAATTTGATTAAAAATTAAATAAAATTTCATTTTGATTTTGATTTTGATAGTGTGTGGCTGTTAGAGTTAGGGTTAAGGCTGAGCATTTTTCTTTCAGTTGAATTAATGGATTTACATTTTGATAATTTGTGGCATTGAGTTTTTTATTTGATTTGGGGTCGTTTTTATTTGTTAAAATTAAATGATAATTTTACCCTTATGACGTTAACAAATTTCTAATAGAGTTTAGGCCACAATGGACGAGTGAAAATAATGTCAACTTCAAGGAGAATTTTCTGAAAAACATATAAGTTTGTGGATAATCACTTGTGAATCAAATAAAAAAACAATGTAGTAAACGCGTGTCCAATCGAGTTGTTTAAAGAGCGATTGACCCAACATCCTCATTGTTTTCTTTTTCTTTTTTTTTTAATTTTAAAATTTCACAAGAGTGATTATGATACAAAGTAGTAGTAGTAGAGAAGAAGAACGAAGGAAACAAAACAAAAAAAAAAAGCATCAGCAGCAGCAAGGCACAAAGCTTATCTTCAATCTCATTCAAAATAAAACCAGTCTTCTTACTCACTTGCACCAAATTCAGCTTCTTCTTCTCTCTGTCTCTCTCTCTCTCTTTTCTTTTTTTAATGGTTAGCCTCCAACAAAAATTGTAGTCTCACCTCTTCTTTCTGAAAAAAAAAAATTTCATTACCTTCTCTTCTCAGTCAAATAAAATTTGTAGCTTCTTCTCTTGTCTTTCACTCATTACCAACTTTAATCACGATCAGCTATCTTGCCACTGCGTGACATCACCGAACGCAGGATCAAGCATCACCGGCACTAGCTACTGTTCACCAGTGATGCATCTTTTTGTTATTATTTGATTGAAAATTAAATAAAATTTCATTTTGATTTTGATAGTGTGTGGCTGTTAGAGTTAGGGTTAAGGCTGAGCATTTTTCTTTCAGTTGAATTAATGGATTTACATTTTGATAATTTGTGGCATTGAGTTTTTTATTTGATTTGATTTGTTAAAATTAAATGATAATTTTACCCTTATGACATTAACAAATTTCTAATAGAGTTTAGGCCACAATGGACGAGTGAAAATAATGTCAACTTCAAGGGGAATTTTCTGAAAAAAAAAATTTGTGCATTTTTAAACATGTGTGAAAAAATAAGTAGTTAGTGGATAATCACTTATGAATAAAATAAAAAAACAATGTAGTAAACGCGTGTCCAATCGTATTGTTTAAAGAGCGATTGACCTAGCATCCCTCATTTTTTTTTCTTTTTCTTTTTTTTTTTAATTTTAAAATTTCACAAAAGTGATGATGATACAATCAAGAAAAAGAAAGCAGTAATTTTAGGCCTTCTAATCGGGATCATAAATCAGGTAGACATTACCAAGTATAGCAACAAGGTAAAAGCTCCAATTAATTTCCATTTCATCTTTACTTTTATTTATTTGTGATGTTATAATTACATGGTGGTTGATCAATTTTCTACGTCCTATGCAATTTAATGCCATTAATGCAATCACTCGGACAAAAGGCCGAGTGGCCTCATAAACAATTATGAGAACAACAGTTTGAGTTTCTACATAATATTTTGAGGTTAAATCTCTTATTCAATTATTTATTGTCTTCCCTTTATGAAATGTGAATAGAGTGAAAGTTCCTTATGAAAGTAAAAATTTGGGCAAAAAAGATACTTTCATTTCTACAATTTTAGCTTCTCTAAAGCCTAAAACCACCGCCTAGCAATGTTGGATACCATATTTCTTCATTAGGTATAAAGAAACTTTCAAGATTTTGAGTTAATTACTTCGGAAAAAAATAATCAATCAACTCAGCAAGTATATAATTTTGATTTTATTGATTATGCTATCCGTTGATTTGTTAAATCATTCTTAATTAGTTAGATATATTCTTAATTATCAAATGGATGAAAATTTAATCTTTATCATATTTCTACATAAAAAATTAACTGGAGTTTGAAATATATTTCTTTTATCTATATACATAACAAATTTTATGTTAATGCTATTTTTTCCTATAAAACTATTTTCAGTTGAGTATTGCAAATTGCAATATTGGTGGATATGTAATTTTGACACTAATTTGAATACTTTCAAATTTCAATTAGCTAGTGTTAATTAATATATCCTTCAAAAGTTGGTTGAGGGACTTGAATCCTAACACCCTTTTTCACCATTTCGTTTCTCAATAAAACAAACAAATACATACTCTCTTTTTCTCTCTCACACACAAACACAGCAATTCCTTTTCTTTTAATGTGTTTTTAGACTTCATTCTGTTTTGTTTGATAATTGACGTCCTTAAATCAAAGCTCACCCCACTTCAACATGCCACCATTTTTGCTCACAAGAACCATTTCATCAACCCTCTCAAGACAACAACTTTTTTTTTTCTGGGTTTTCTCATTGCTATGGGGGCGTCCACGTGTAGCAAGCCACCCACTCGTCGCCCCAAAGACTTTTTTGCCTCTCCTGCGCTCTCTCTAAGCCTTGTATAACTCCAAAATCCTAAATACTTTATTGTGTTATTTTATTTTATTTTTCCGTTATTTTGCTTTGCTATGTTATTTTTTAGTAGTTTATTTCATTTTTGTTGGTGTGGGTGTTGTGTTCTTGACTAATTATTAATTATCATTAACAGGCTGGAGTATTCCGGGATACGGACGCTGAGGTGGCGATGAATAATGGGGTTGGGGAAGGAGATGAAGGCAGTGGAGGAGCAGGAGAAGGATCATCAAGATCAGATGATGACTTTGATGGAGGTGGTGATGATGATCAGCAAATTAGAGAAATGTAAGCGTATTTTTTGGCTTGGTGCAAACTAGTCGGAAGGGCTTTCGTACCCACTTGGATTTAAGTTATAATGAGTTCGATGGTGAGTTTAATACTTGTTCTTTGTCACGCATTTTGAGCTTGGTGGGGCTTCAAAAACTAAGGATTAAGCTCACCAGCAAGCTCATTATAGCTTAAATGTATGTGGGTTTGTAAGCTATTTCAAGTTCCCAAAACTAGTTGGAATTGAGCCAGATAACTTATTCCTAGCCAAATTCAACTTTTTCAAACAACCGAAACGACCTAAGCTCTCAGGGATGGAACCTGTAAGCTTGTTATTTTCCAAATAAAATACTTGAAGATGGAGAGATTAAGGGAAGAGAAAACAAACACAATGATTTTTACGTGGTTCGGCAATCCCCGCTTACGTCCACGCCTCCAAGCTCACAGGGCTTGAGGATTTCACTAAGCAAGCTTCCAAGGCTTCAAATGCTTATAATTGACTTCCAAGGTGTCAATGGACCTTCACAACAAGAGATTATCCCCAATCTCTTAACCCAAGTGTATCCCAACACTTACAATCTTTTAACTTGATTTTACAAAAAAGATTAAAAATGAATTTCTCTCACACAATGTGTTTGATCACAAATGAAAACTCAATGCCTGAATGAATGAGATGAATACAAGGATTTAAAGCTCAAAGAAAGTTGTATTATCAATATTTTGCTCAATGATGATCATTGGAATTCATCTTGTTTGAATTGGATTGAACTTATTTATAGTTGGAACTGAAAAACTAGCCGTTATTGACTGTCTGCCCGTAAACGGATCGCCGTTAACTATAAACGATTAACCGTTTATTCTGGTCAAAGTTACCGTTGAGCTGAATTTCAAATAAATGGTTGACCGTTTGTCACTATCAGTTCACCGTTAATTTCCAGAGACCTGCAAAATAAATTTGGCTTAACCGTTCTCACTAAACGGTTCACCGTTATTTTTCAGAATCATCATTTTAACAATACTTTGCAGAACATGTTTTCTGAAAATTATCGGTTAGTCGTTTTCAGTAAACGGTTAGCCGTTTGCTACAGTGAAATTATTTTCTAAAATTATAGTTTTACCCCCAAAACGTTCTATAATTATACTATGTCCCAAATCGTCATAAAACTTTACAAATAAGTCCATTTCCAGAGTTTCAAAACTTTTTCAATTTAAACCATTAATTGAAAACAACCAATTTCATAAAATCATTTTTCCATTAAGTATAAAACCTTTATATTATGAAAATAATGATTTATTTAAAATAATTTGAGCTTTTAAAAACTTAATCATTCTTAATCTTGTTTGTTATCATCAAAATCAACATTATGGATACATGTATGCTAACATGGTCCAGTCTCATTAGATAGGCCTGTTGGCTTTGTTCTAGTCCCATATAGGGATGGCAAAAAATCCCTACAAGCACAAGGGCCTGTTACGTTAAAATTAGGCATCAGGTCTAATTTTATCCATATTTTATAAAAAATTGAATACGGATATAAATTTTTATACCTATTCATTATCATTAGGTGCATTAGGTATAGATATAAAACACTAATACTTGTACGCAATTACTAAACCCTTTGACCAGTGTCGACTTATTTATTTTAAATATTTTAAAAATTAAAAGTAACAACTAAATCAAATAAATTCTAAAGTAAAAAAATTAAAACTCTAAAATGTAAACATTAGCAGTTAATAGCTTAGTATTTGGATAGACCATCCTAGACATTTATTTAGAGATTTTAGTTGTTTAATGCACTACTCATTTGTTAGTCGATCTATAATCTTGACCTAATCGGAAATAAATGAGAATTGAATAATATTTAAATCAAGGTTAGTCAAAGGAGTGAAGGCTGGACAAGGAAATGCCAACATGAAGCCTTTTATTAATTAAAGTTGAACTTAACAATCATAAGATTATAGTGAATATTTACTTAAAATTCAAAATGATTTTAAAAAATGATTTTAGAATAAATGTATAATTTAGGGTGAAAAGTGTGGAGTATATTAAGAAAAGTTGCAGCATAATAGCAATTTTTATTGCGAACTTGGAACTGAACCTTGTAACTTAATGCCCTTCCCTACATTTCCTACATCTAACAATATAGTAAAATGTATAGGCTGCATATTCATCATCTATATACAGTCTACATTTCCTTCTGTGTTTCTTAGGAAAAACAAAACATTTGTTTTTTTAGTAGATAGTCGATGCTTCCAATGCGCATCAACACCGTCACGCAGTTATCCTGCAAATTATGACGTCAATTTATAGATAAATGCTTTTACTTGTAAAATTATGATTCATTACTTTTCATATGTTCAGTGTTGATATTATTTTTGGAAAATGAATATTAGATTTGCAAGTTAACTAAGAGTTTCAACAAAAGATAGAGACATTAACAGTTGTACCAAGAGCGCTTCTAATTATTGCTAGCAAGAAGTGCTTAGTTATATAATTATGATATTTACGTACGTGTGTTTGTCTTGAACATTTTTAATATATTGTTGCTTCTATTGTAGGCTATCGTTTGATAAGATGCATTGGAGACTCCTGGATTCATTACTTATTTTTGTAAGACTTTGTATCGTAGGCTTGTATTTGCATTTGTGTACACTTTTAATTTTTGACTTGGAGACTTGCGGCTTGATGTTAATCTCTCGTTTTCAGTATATAATTTGAACTTTATGGATGGTATCGTGATAATTAATTTTAATGCTTTAATGTTGTAATGAACAATGTTGAATTTTTGTTGACATTGATAAATATCAGGAACATGAGATAAAATATTGACCAATAATCAAATATCACAAAATTATGAAAAAATTAAGCATTACAAATTTGTGACAGCTTCCACCAGTCACAAAACTTGCATCCAACCCATTACTTTATGTGACCGCATTTAGGTGGTTATTTATTTTGGTGACCGTTACTACCTTTTGTTACTGCACGCCAAAAATACAGTTAAAAAGAATTTGCAACGGTTACAAAGCTTATATGTAACCCCTCTTTGCCGTTACAAAGCTGTCATATCTTCTGCGTGCAAGGCGACAACAGTGTCCTCAAGTGACCTAGAATTGCAGAATCTCTTGGTACTAGAGAAGAGAATTTTATATTCGGAACTACTTCTAGAGATTATGGTTCCGTGACAGGAAATTCACATCAAGATCAATCTCCACAATTCACAGGAAAGAGAAGTGCTCATCATTATTCATTTGTTGAGGAGAAGCTACTGATTTGTCAATAATAATATGTCCATCGAATCAATTTAGATGTCAAAGAATATCAACGAAGAATCAGTAATATCATGAGATTGACGTTCTTCAAATTTCGTATATGGTTCAAATAAGTAAACAAAAGCAACTTCAAGGATCAATAACAAGTATTAGTACCTAAATAATTGAGCAAAAAGTCTTTGTGTCTAAAATTATTCTTAATTAATTAAGAAATAAAATCATTAAATTTTTTAAAAATAATTATTATTACTATTTACATTGGGATAAAAAAATTAAAGAAATAAAATTAATAAAATATAAATATATTTTTTAGTTAGCAATCAAACACGATTAGATAACTTTATCTTTGCTCATTCTTATGGTTCCTATAAAGAAATAATTTTTTTTTGTGTATTATAATAAAAAAGAACACACACCATTCACAAGGACAATCGAAGGTAACGAATTTTTTTTTCCTTCTTGTTCCTAATGATAAATGATTGATAAAAATGAGTAAAGGTAAAGTTGTCTAATCATGTTTGACATGAATCACATGATTTTAATTTCCTTTTTTCTGTCCCACATCGCCAAAACTGAAAATTCTTAGGTGTAAATAAAAGAAGAAAAATTATCATTGCACCACCTTTGTTTTGCCTTATATTCATCCAACCACCATAAAATTTTAACATGTTCTCTGCACCACCTTTCTTTTTAAATTTGTATCAACTAGCCACTTTTAAACTAACACCGTTAAATAATTTAAATGAAATGATAATTTTACCCCTAAATAAATTAAAAAAATATTTTATTTTATAAAAACTTTGAAAATTAAGAAAATTATAATTATAAAAATACCCCTAAATTTAATAAAAATAAATCTCAAATAGAGGTGCTCAGCTGATTTTCATTAAATTTAGATTTTGCAAAATTTTAATAATTACCTTATTTTTATTAAAAAATTTAATGGATTTTTATTAAATCCCAAAATTTGTAATAATTTTATAATTATACTTTTTATTTTGATTTTATTAAAAATAAAAATTATAATTTTAGGTTTTATTTTTATTAAAATTAGAGGTATTTTTATAATTATAATTTTTTTATTTTTCAAAGCTTTTATAAGATAAAATAGTCTTTTAATTTATTTAAAGGTAAAATTTTCATTTCATTTAAATTATTTAATGGTGTTAGTGCAAAAGTGGCTAGTTGATACAAATTTAAAAAAAAAAGTGGTGCAGAAAACATGTTAGAATTTTGTAGTGGTTGAATAAACATAAGACAAAACAGAGATGGTGTAGTAATAATTTTTCTTAAAAAATATATATTTTATGCGCCTAGGCAAACACTGCAAATTGACGTGCATGGGCTGAAAAAAATAATTTAGCCCAGGAAAGCCCCCGGGCCACGTTATGTTGAGAAGCATCCTTGGTAACAAGATCCAAGCCCCGGAAAATTTTCTCGCACTCGTGCGAGCGGCTGAGACACGTGTGGAGCTCTGAATAGGATCCAGATTCCTCATGGAATTGGGCCGATTGCACAGTTATTCACGTGCTTTCATAAAGCAACTGAACGGGGCTTACAATCTTGCGGTTCATTCTTTTCTTTAATAAAATGATATAAAATATCATTTATTTATTAATTTAAAAGCTCTGTTAAAAATAACGAAGCTTTCATATTATTTGGCAGCATCTTGAGTAGAGTTTTTAATTATTAAATAAGTTATTTTTTCTTCACTTTTAAAAAGTTTCAACTTTGGGTTTTTTTTTTTTTTTGAAAAGAAAGTAAACCTTTCATTAATCACAACACCTTGAGTAAACCATACAATTCTGCTGGAATATTTCCCAGCCACATACAGGGAGAGTTTTTCCCCAAAGCTATCTTAGCTAGGTAATGGGCACAAGCATTACAATGTCTTAGAATGTGATTGACAACAACTTTCTGGAAGTTCTTCATCTGGTTTTGGATGGCCAGAATTGTCCAAAAATTTTCTGATCTGCTGCCCTTGGTGTTGTTCACTAGCTGGACCACCTCTAAACAATTTGACTCAACGATCAAAGAGGTTACATCCGCACTTCTTGCCAGCTGAAGGCCCCAAAGCACAACCTCTGCTTCAGCCATGCTAACTGACCCCTTTAGTAGGTTCTGATTTACCCCAGCCGCAACTATCTTTCCATTAGAGTCTCTAATCACAGCTCCCACTCCTTCACTCAGATTCTTTGAATTAATAGCAGCATCCACGCTAACTTTAAAAACATTCTCTGGGGAGGGGGGGGGGAGCCACTCTTGCTGCTTCTCTTTTCTGAAGATAGAGATATGAGCTTGCTCGGGCTTCCTAACTCTTTGAAATGCTGTCACCACAGACTCCGCTTTAGCAGCTGAGATAATAGGATTAATCTGCTTGCCATCGAAGATACATTTGTTCCGAGCATACCAAGCAGACCAGCACAGAGCTACCATTAATTCCATATCTGATTTCCTCAGCTCCTGAGCCATATTTTGCAGAGTACTGAAAATGTCCTGAGCATTGAGCATTAGCTTCTAAGCTAGGGGCTGAAAAGGGGGACTGGAGCCAAATCTTTCTCGCAACCTTGCACTCCAAGAGAGCATGGCTGATAGTCTCAATGCTAATTTTGCATCGCTTACAAGTTGGCTCTTCCACTACCTTCCTTTTCCACAGATTTTCCGCCGATGGAAGTAGATTATTTGAGGCCCTCCACATGAAAATTTTAAGCTTCTCAGGCAGCTCTAGTGACCAAAGGGCACTCCAGTACTGGTTGGAAGCCTCTGAGCAGCTGGTGGAATCTGGAAATTTTGATCTCAATGCTAGCTGGTACCCACTCTTGACAAAGTAGTTCCCTCTTTTGTCGTAATGCCAAAGCACTTCATCTTCCGCTTGCTCAGCTGGGAGGGAAATCTTGAGGATCTCTGCTGTGTCTGCATCCATGAAGTGTTGCCGAAGCTTTGCAAAGATTTGATTAGAATAGGATCCAAATTCTAAATAATGATTGGAGTACAGTCATGTTTAATGGTTCTAAGATAATTTTGAAGGATTAGATTATTGAGTAGTGATCACATGAGCGATGTCGCTTTTCTTATGGAGAGGGTATCGCATGAGTTCAGCTCTTATTGGGAGAGTTGTGGCTCTCACTTCTTACTCGATCAAAATCCTTAAATTATTTGACAAATTTTGGTCCAATTATAATTAAACTTAAACTCATATATTTTAAATAAGTTTAATTATGAATATTGATTTCATGATATAAATTTGTATATTTATACTACTTTACAATTACTAATAGAATGTTTTGAGATAATTATTTAAATTTATATTAGTAGTTTCAATTATCTAATTTTATTTATAAATTATCAATTAGTCCAATCTAATCCTCAATAAATAATTTTGTTCATTCCTATCAAATTCAGTTTAATACAACCTTATTTAGTGATCATATATTCTGTTTAATCCAGCTTACCAACTGTGAATCTTGCATTCCCCCTATAATCCAGCATGGCACACTTTTGATCTTTTAGTTTTAACCACTCACAATCTATCAACTACTTATTGCTTAATTGCCGTATACCTATTTAATTTTAACAGATATTAGTCAAATATTTCACTACATAACTAAACCACTGTTTTTTATTCTCTTCAGGCAATAATTACTTTTGTTTCATTTCTTTTATTCTTGAGAGCTGGGTAATAATTTAATAATGTTTATGCATTTGTTACTCATTACGTTTGAGGAGAAATTCCAGAGGAGCTGGGGAATGTTGCAGAATTGGAGATGTTATGGCTACAAAATATTTCTTAACTGGAATCATTCCTTCATTAATCTTCAATCTTTCTACCCTATTGAACTTGGATTTGTGATGTAATAACTTAGCATGTGTCTTCACTAATAATATGCATGTCTGACATCTATATAAAATATTTGGCATTGAATCACTACTTATCTTTATATAATTGAAGATGCCGGCGCTAACAAATAATTTCTTAATAGGCATTATGCCTTCTCAACTTGGGAATCTATCATCACTTCAAAAAATTTTATCTTAGCCATAACCAGCTCCCTGATTCTTTCCCTTCCTTCATCTTAAGCAAGTCTTCTTTACTAGCTAATATTTATTTTGAATATGATAGGTTATTTGTTGACCTCCCAACAAATATTTGCTACAATCTTCCTCTACAAAAATTATCTTCGTCAATCAATGATTTCTTGACCAAGCTTAAGGAGTTATATCTTGACCAAAACAGACTCCAGGGTAAGCATGATCATAGACTTTATATTTATGTCAATTTTTTATTCATTACTCGTAGTATTTCACCTTGACCACTAATGCTCATTCCTAGAATAACAGGAAGGTTGATATAAAGATTAGAAAATATTTATTTGCTCGAAAATTAATCGTGTTTAAGCATTTCAATTGCGAACATTGAAATAAATGTTGATAATAACTTTGAATCTTTTTTTTAATATTTGAGAAGAGAAATATAGGGATCTTCTCCTAATCTAATCTTTTCTAAATTTTGTCATTTAAGTTTTTCTAAGACTTGGATTTAATTTATATTAGAATTAGAACACATCGTATTATTGCCTAATTATTTTAATAGCTCTAAGATTAACCGATGTCTAACAAGCTTTAACCTTCAATTTCTTTCACTCTGTTCTTTTTTCTCTTTATCTTTCCTATTGAATTTTCTTCTATTTCGTGTTCACCCAACAAACTTTGATAACCAATAAAGCTAAATTAATTGCTGATGATTGCAAATAGAAATTGTCTTCAATTGATGTTGTCTACTTCAAGTAGCTTCAATTGTTGTTGCAGAATACCGATAACAATAATGCATTCAAATTTAATCTAATTCCATGATATAAATTCCTAAAAGAATTAAGAATTAATGAGCAATGTTTCTTCTTTGCTCAAGTTTTACACAGAAGTCCAAAGTTTGTGATATTCAAAGTAGTAGAGAAGAAGAAGCGAGAAAGTTTGTGATATTCAAAGTAGTAGAGAAGAAGAAGCGAGGAAGAAGTAGTAGTTTGTGATAATAGCCGTTAAGTTTCAGACATTTATTTAGGCATGAAAACTTATGTTTTGACTTTTAGGGTAAAAATTCGTTTAATCCCTATATATTGAAGTTAGTATCTATTTGGTCCTTATATTTTCAAAAATACTTCAATACATTCCTGCCATTAAACTATTGACATCTCTATCGTTACTTTTTGTTCTTTTTTTTAATAATATTACCCTCTTACAATAATATTTTTTTTGGACATTAATAAAAAAAATTTAAATTATCAATTTAACCCCAAAAATAAAATAGAAACGAAAAGAATATATACTAATTTTTTTCCGCTCTGCTTTAATGTATTTTTTTTTCAATGTCCAAAAAAATTGGTAGTTTAATATTTTTACAATATTAATTCTTTTTGGACATATGTGAGCTTCCACAAAAAATTATATATATATATATTAATTTTATTTTGGGGTTAAAATAGTAGTTTATTTTTTCTTTTTATTACTATAAACAAATTATTGTAAGAGAGTAACATTGTAAAAGTAAGCCAAAAGGAACAAAAAGTAACAACAGTAGTGTCAATTGTTTAACGGCAAGGATATTTTGAGGTGTTTTTAAAAATACAAAGACTAAACAAGCACTAATTTTAAAATATAGGGACTAAATGAACTTTTATCATGATTTTTAAAAAAGCCAAGTTTGAAATAAATTAACCTAGCTAAAGACTTAAATGACATGTGTCATGATCTTATACAAAAGCTTAGGAGAGATTAGATTAGGAGAAAATCTAAATCCTAGATAAAAATTAGAGTAGTACACGATAAAGTTGGGGCACATTTAGTTGTTACGAGATAATTTTAAGAGATTAGATTGTTGAGTAGTGATCACATGAGCAACGTCTACATGTATTAAGTTGTTATTCGGAGAGCTATGAGTCTCGCTTCACATGTCTCCTAATTAGAGTTGGACACGTGCAACATCACTCTCCATAAGGCGGTGGTGAGCAACATCACTCTCTCGATCAAAATCCTTAGATTATTTTGACAGATTTTATTCCAATTATAATTAAACTTAAACTTGTATATTTTCCATAATTTTAATTAATATTATGTATACTAATTCCATGATATAAAAATGTATATTTATAATACTTCACCATTATTAATAAAATGTTTTGAGATAAATAATTTAATTTTATATTAGTATTTTCTAATTAGTTAATTTTATTTATAAATTATCAATGAATTCAATCCAATCCACCATAAATAATTTAGTCCAATCGTATCTAATTCAGTCTAATACAATCTTACCTAATCATATATTCAGTTTAATTCAGCATAACAAATGTGAATCTCTCGCATTCTTCCTGTAATCCGACATACCACACATTTCGTCTTTTAGTTTTAACCGCACACACAATCTATCTACCGCCTATTGCTTACTTGCACTATACCTTTTTAATTTTTATAGATATTAGGTAGATATTTCACTGTAAATGCTGGTACATATGTGTGTGTGTGTATATATAGGAAATTTTTAATTCAGGATTTTAAAGTATGAGAAAGTTTGAGAAGACGTCTTATTTTATAATACTATTAAACCTCACAGTTTTAAAGCTTTCTTGAACTTTTCCCACACTTTAAGTTTCCGAACTAGAAAACTACTATATATATACACACACAAAACCAAAGCATTAACGATGTGTAGACGTTCACTAGTGGTTTTTCACTTTTATATTATGTCAGCAAAATTCTTAAATATTCTTCGTCTCTTTGCCTATTTAGAGGATATTTGTCAAGCAACTACATTTTGGATAATTTTCAAAGATTAAACATAATGATAGATATTGCATCAGCTTTGGAATATCTACACCTTGATCATTCAACACTTAGAATTCACTATGATTTAAAGCCGATTGCTAGACGATAATATGGTTGCTCATTTGAATGATTTTGGCATGGCAAAACTCTTACTCAGAGAAGATCAATTATTGACACAAACACAAACACTTGCCACCATAGGCTATATGGCACCAAGTTTGTTCCACTTTAAATATTTTTTCACTTCTTTAATACTTTCTGATATGTTATTTATTTCTTATAATCTTCATTTGAGCATATTATTGTAAATTATTTTATCTTACTATGTAATTGTTGAAATCCATCCAATATAAAAGAGAAGGACAAGCATCCACAAACGGGGATGTTTACAACTTTGCGATTATGATAATGGAAACATTCAGCTAGAAGAAACTCACAAATGAAAATTTTCATGCAGAAATGACATTAAAACGTTGGGTTAGTGATTTGCTACCCAATTTAGTTATGTGAGTTGTTGATGCGAATTTGCTAAGTCGGGAGGACAAACATTTTATGACCAAAGAGCAATGTATGTCATTTGTCATAAATTTGGCTATGGAGTGTACTGTGGAATCACCAAAGCAGATGATCAATGCAAAGGAAATGGTAACGAGACTCCTAAAAGCAGAGAATCAATTTGTTGCAACGAACACCATGACTATAGAAAAATATAAATAAATTGAATGTTAAAAGCCCTGGTTATGAAATTGATTTTAAAAGTTATGGTTAAATTTCACATGAACTTGTTCATAGTTAAAAAAAAATCATGTAATCATATATAAGTCTCATTACTTTTATAATAAAAAATAAAATTAAAATATTAAAAATATGAACCTGCTAAAAAAACTTTGATATTAGAGAGAATGCACATTAGTTGCAGCGGTAAATTGTGGTAGTAATATGATATCTAGTGGCTTATAAATTAGAGTGTATGAAAAATAAGACATATTTAATTTTTTTGTTAAATTATTAATGTTATAATATAAATTTTGAAAAATTGTGGTGGCTTATTTTAAGCTGCTTATGAAAAGTAAATCTCAACCTGTTTTTAAAAACGATAGTAAAATAAAAAAAATTATAAACGAAGTAGTTTTTACGAAATTTATCTAATATTATTTTTATAAAAAATTTATTAAGTTTCTACATTAATCCCAAATGCATACTTAATGTCCCACCATATTATCATTAGTCAATGTCTTATTGTCTTTGCTTTCAGTGACTTTTGTCTTCTTTTTCATTGACTGTGCAACTCGTGATTTCTGAGTTGGGTTGAGTATCGACAAAAATGTTATAACCCATGGAGCACGCACAATTAACTGATGGGCCGCTGATTTCTTCATCTTGGAATTATTTATTATTTATAATGTCTTATTTTCTTTGGCAATTGTGAATCCTCGAATCATCAAACGAATAGCAAAAACATTTCAACATCTGTTTTCACGTGGAGAGGAATCTTTTCTCGCTTTCACTCCTTTATTTTCACGCGGAGAGAAATTTCGGTTTCATTATAAATAATAAATAATTGGCTTTGCAATTATTCAATTATTTATAATAAATACTTAAAAAGCACTCACGAGTGTCACATTGGCTTTGCGATTCATGACTTTCTTTAATTTTTATGTTTTTAGGCTAGTTTGATGAATTAAATTTTTTCATTAATATCTCCAAGATTGTTATTGTAAGGTATTACCATTAAAACGAAAATATTAAAAGTTGGAACCTAATATATTTAATAAGAGAAGTATTTTTCAATATATAAAAATTAAATAAACTCCTAAATTAAAATATAAGAACTAAATCATATTTTTCAATTTTTTTATTTTATCAAATAACTGGGTAATGTTAAAAATCTAATAAACAAGATGCATGTAACTTACAATCCTCTCACATAAATAGTGAGGGAACCTACATCAATCACTATTTATGTGAGAGAGTTGTAAGTTACATACATGTAAGTTAGCATTAGCCAATAAACAAAGCTCTTGGCATTGAATAGCTTTTTCATTAAATCCGATGGCTGAATCCCAAAAGTTGAAAGTTTTGATTGGATCCGCATAATAAGAAGAGACGAAAATATCTAGTGATTCGGAGTGGACCTGAAGGAGTGACTTAATGCAACGCGTTCTCCGAAAATTATATTACACCTCTGACAATTTCTGTATGTATGAATTAACTATTATGTTTTGAAAATTTTCGCAAATAAAAGTAATATAACCATTATTATTAGTATTATTATTTTGAAAACGAGTTTTCTTTCTTTTGCTCTTGCATTTGCTCTGTATTTCATCATCGTTCAATCTCAATCTCTTGCAAGTTTATTATTAGTTACGAAATTCTGTAGGATTGCATGCACATGACGCCTTTGCAAACATTTTTTTTCCAGAGAAAATTTTAAAATTTTAGTTCCGTCATCATCCCTAATAAAAGTGAAATGAAAATAGTGCTAATTGTAACCCATAAAGCACACATAATTAACAGGCCACTAACTTCTTCTTCTTAAAAGAGAATTATATATTGCTCAAAGAGAATTTCCATATTAGCCAATCATAGGTGATAAAAATTTCCAATTTCCACATGAGATATTCATAATTTGGAGGAAAAAAAAACCAATTCAAGTTAAAGATCAGAAATGAGTGTCCCTCACAAATACAATTGAAGCCACATATTTTTTCCTTTTTGGTTATATTTTTATTGGCACTTGTAAATCCTTGAATGATCATACCAATAGCAAAAATGTCAAGATTGGGTGTCTTGATATTCAAAGTTTGAATATCAAAATCAAAATTCTAGATATTCAAACTTTGAATATCAAATTCAAAATTCTACATATTCAAAGTTTGAATATCAAACTTTGAATTTTGAAAATTTGAACAATAATAAATAATTTTAAAAAAAATACGTGAATAGTAGCCAAGATTTTGGCTATAAATAGAGGGACTCATTCCCTCATTTGATTATCCAATCTTGAGATCCAATTTTGTAGAGAGAGCTGAGAGTTGTGAGAAGTGATTCTTGCAAGAGCAAAGAATTTTGTGTGCTGAGTGATTTGAGAGTTTGGGTGTATTGAGGTTTTTGGGTAGTGAGCTAAAATACTACAATACTTGTAACTCCTTTTCACTAGTATAATATTTTCCTTCTGTCTTTACCCGTAGACGTAGGCTAAAAGCCGAACCACGTAATTTCTGGTGTCCTCTATTGTGCTTGTTCTTTATTTTTCTTTCAATTTTACTTTAGCTGCGTGTCTGCTTCACCCACCAATTTCCTAACAAAAAACACTCAAACATCTATTGTTCCATTGAGAACTGTTAAATTCCTTCAATGAATATGAATACTTACATAAAAATAATAATCGGTTTCATTGTCTCTTCTTTCATTGACTTAGGCAATTTGTCGTCAAGATATGATGTCCTCATTGACCCGTGAAGAACTTTATTACCCAACGCCTATACTTTGATGAAAGTGACACCACCGGTTCGTAAATTATCTCAAATTCAGAAAAAGCATATAGAAATTTAATTTTTTTTCTAGGAGCATTATATGTCCTGTTACTATATATGGAGTAATTTTTTTTTTAATGAGTAGAACTATTTTGCGATAAATTAATAGGTGATTATAAAGGAAAACAAAACTTACTGCAATCATCCTGACTGTGGACCTGAAGGACTGGCTTGACGCAGCGGGTCCACATAAAATTATTGCACCTTTCAACAAGTTATGAGCATAGTCTTTTCACTCCTCTATTTTCTTTATTGCTGCTTCTTCGAAATTTGGGTTTCATTATATATACTTGGAAGCAGCTATGAGTGTTCTTGCATTATCAATCCAATTAAGTACACACTTACAGTCTAAATATTCTAGTCTCATGGAAAGAATTCCTTCTGCCCAGATGATGATCAGATTTCTCTTACTCCATTGCTTGATTCTTTCCTTCATGATTGCATCAGCCAACACTACAAGTATTACCACAGACCAACAAGCCCTTCTTTCCCTGAAAGGTCATGTAACTGATGATCCAGCCAATTTCTTGGCTAGAAATTGGAACACAAGTAGCTCTGTCTGTAATTGGACGGGCGTCACTTGTGATGTCCGTACTCATAGAGTGACAGCCTTGAATATATCTGGGTTAAATCTCACAGGCACTATCCCTTCTGAACTTGGGAATCTCTCGTCTCTTCAAACACTTGATCTCAGTTTTAATTGGTTTTCGGGTTCCATTCCCGCCTCTATCTTCAACATGTCTTCTTTACTTTCTATTCGTTTTACAAACAATACACTATTTGGCGAACTCCCACCAAATTTTTGCAATCACCTTTCCAATTTGGAATCCCTATTTCTTAAAAGTAACATATTTCATGGCAAGATACCATCCACTTTATCAAACTGCAAACGGCTGCGAAACATATCTTTATCGCTTAATGATTTTTCTGGGACCATACCAAAAGAAATTGGCAACGTGACAAAGCTTATCGGGTTATATCTTCGAGGGAACCAACTCCAAGGTATGATCAATGAGTTTAATTAATTGATGAAAATTAATAATGTCTCACTTTTATTAATCCTCTCAGCCTATAATTATTTAATTCTATTGAGTAAATTTTTTTTATCTCTCTTCAGGCAAAAGCTTTTTTTATTTCATTTTTTTCTTCTTGAGCGCCGGTTAATAATAAGTTAAAATAGTTAACGTATATGTTACTAAGCGTAAACAGCTTTGACGGCAAAATCCCATCGACTTTATCAAGGTGCAAACTTCTACAAAAATTATATTTGTCGGTCAATGACTTCTCGGGAGACATACCAAAAGAAATCGGCAATTTGACCAAGCTTAAGTATTTATCTCTTTACCAAAACGGACTCCAAGGTATGTGTGATTTATATTTATGTCATATTTTTAGTTATCACTTTGAGTATTTTACCTGTACCACTGTGCGCTTGTTCCTAGAATAGCAGGTGTTTATTTGCTCGAAAATCAATTTTGTTTAAGCATTTTAGTGAGTCTATGATTTAAATTATTTCAGACGTTCCTTATTAAAATTAAAATACATTGTTTCATTGCCTAATTAAAAATCTAAGACTTAACGGCTCTAAGATTAACGAACGTCTAACAAGCACAAACCTTCTATTTCTTTCACTTTGTTAGTTTTTCTCTTTCTCTTTTCCATTGTATTTTCTTTTATTTTGTGATCACTCAACAAATTTTGATAATCTATCAAGCAGATTATATGTTTTTCTTTACTTTCTTTTTTTGTTCATTTTTTTAATTGTCTTTCTAGGGTCCAAAATCAGATGGAGAATTAGAAAGATTGAACAATATCTATAAGTGTGAAAAGTTAAATTAATTTTAGAGATTGCAAATAGAAATGGTGTTCAATTGATGTTGTCTACTTCATCTGTCAGTTGTTATTGCAGAACACCATGACAGTAGCGCGTCCAATTTTAATCTAATTCCATGACGTAAGTTTGTAAAAGAATTAAGAATTAATTGGCAATGTTTCTTCTTTGCTTATGTTTATACCAAAAGTTCAAAAGTTAGTGAAACAATAAGTAGTAGGGAAGAAGAAGTAAAAAACGAGTAACAGTTTGTGATAATGGCGGTTAAGTTCAGACGTTTATTTAGGCATAAAAAAAAGTGTTTTTATTTTGTAAAGGAAAGTCTAAAATAGATTAATTGTTTTTTAAAACATGAAATCAATATTCTTCCACCATGATATCAATTCATATATTCACTGTAGTAGGACCTAGAAAAATAATGTAAAAATTTAGTTTGAAAAAATTTCTTATGTTCATACAAATATTATATTACTAATTCAAATTAATATTAAAATGAGTGGTTTCTTTATTTTTTT
>MKYO02029801.1:60920-73883 GCA_002013955.2 Citrus medica
AAATCGGTAATCTCCATAATCTAGAATGGATGGCGTTTAGTTTTAACAAATTAGTTGGTGTTGTCCCAACTACAATCTTCAATGTGTCAACACTCAAATCACTTCATCTTCAGAGTAACTCACTCTCGGGAAGACTTGCATCAAGCGGAGACGTCCGACTTCCAAATCTTGAAGAACTTCACTTGTGGGGTAATAATTTTAGTGGCGCAATTCCTAGTTTCATCTTCAATGCTTCTAAGCTCTCCAAACTAGCATTGGAAGAGAACTCATTCTCCGGTTTTATTCCAAACACATTTGGCAATTTAAAAAACCTTAAGTGGCTTGGTTTAAATGATAATTATTTGACATCTTCAACTTTAGAATTGAGCGTTCTATCCTCGTTGTCGAATTGCAAGTATTTAGAGTATTTTAGCTTCTTCCATAATCCACTAGATGGCACTCTTCCAAGGATGTCTATTGGTAATCTTTCTCATTCTTTGAAAATCTTTGGCATGTCTGAGTGTAATGTTAGTGGCAGCATCCCTGAAGAGATCGGCAACTTGACCAACTTGATAGCAATTTATTTAGGAGGAAACAACTTGAATGGATCAATTCTGATTGCTCTTGGCAAATTACAAAAGCTTCAATTATTGAGTTTGGAAGATAATCAATTGGAAGGATCAATCCTAGATGATCTTTGTCGTTTAGCTGCACTGTTTGAGTTGGACTCTGGGGGCAATAAGCTTGATGGATTCATACCAGCATGCTTTGGCAATCTCACTAATCTAAGGAATCTCTATTTGGGCTCCAATAAGCTAAGTTAAATTCCTTCAACTTTATGGAACCTTAAGGACATTTTGTACCTTGACTTGTCTTCAAATTTTTTTGCTGGTCCACTCCCATCAGAGATTGGAAATTTGAAGGTTTTGGTACAAGTAGATTTGTCGATGAATAATTTTTCAGATGTTATCCCAACAACAATTGGAGGCCTAAAAGATCTACAATATCTCTTTTTAGAATATAATAGATTACAAGGCTCAATTCCTGATTCAATTGGTGATTTGATAAACTTGAAATCCTTAAATTTATCCAATAATAATCTCTCTGGAACTATTCCTATATCTTTAGAGAAATTGTTAGATCTCAAAGATATAAATGTTTCTTTCAATAAGCTGGAAGGGGAGATTCCTAATAAGGGACCTTTTAGAAATTTCTCAGCAGAATCATTCGAGGGAAATGAATTATTGTGTGGTATGCCCAATCTACAAGTCCCACCATGCAGAACTAGAATCCATCACACATCCATGAAAAATGATCTTCTCGTAGGGATTGTCTTGCCATTGAGTACTATATTTATGATGGCCGTGATTTTGTTGATATTAAGATATCGAAAGAGAGGGAAACCACTGCCAAATAATGCTAATATGCCACGAATATCAATTCAGAGAAGGTTTACATACCTAGAACTTTTTCAAGCTACAAATGGATTTAGTGAAAACAATTTAATCGGCAGAGGAGGTTTTGACTCTGTTTACAAGGTAAGAATTCAGGAAGGGATGGAGGTTGCAATAAAGGTTTTTGACCTACAATATGGAAGAGCATTTAAGAGTTTTGATATTGAATGTGGCATGATAAAACGTATTCACCATCGAAACATTATAAAAATCATTAGCAGTTGTTCAAGTGATGATTTTAAAGCGTTGGTATTAGAATACATGCCTCATGGAAGTCTGGAGAAGTGTTTGTATTCGAGCAACTACATTTTGGATATTTTTCAAAGATTGAACATAATGATAGATGTTGCATCAGCTTTGGAATATCTGCACTTTGGTTATTCAGTGCCAATAATTCACTGTGACTTAAAGCCCAGCAATGTATTGTTAGATGATAATATGGTTGCTCATTTGAGTGATTTTGGCATGGCAAAGCCCTTACTCAAAGAAGATCAATCTTTGACTCAAACACAAACACTTGCCACCATAGGCTATATGGCACCAGGTTTGTTACATAATAAATATTTTTTTTATTTCTTTAATAATTTCTAATATGTTATTTATTTGTTTTGATCTTCATTTTCGCATAATATTATAAATTATATTATCTTACTATGTAACTGTTGCATCCATAGAGTGTGGAAGAGAATGACGAGTATCCACAAATGGGGATGTTTATAGTTTTGGGATTATGTTAATGGAAACACTTACCCGGAAGAAACCCAAATAATTCACTGTGACTTAAAGCCCAGCAATGTATTGTTAGATGATAATATGGTTGCTCATTTGAGTGATTTTGGCATGGCAAAGCCCTTACTCAAAGAAGATCAATCTTTGACTCAAACACAAACACTTGCCACCATAGGCTATATGGCACCAGGTTTGTTACATAATAAATATTTTTTTTATTTCTTTAATAATTTATAATATGTTATTTATTTGTTTTGATCTTCATTTTCGCATAATATTATAAATTATATTATCTTACTATGTAACTGTTGCATCCATAGAGTGTGGAAGAGAATGACGAGTATCCACAAATGGGGATGTTTATAGTTTTGGGATTATGTTAATGGAAACATTAACCCGGAAGAAACCCACAGATGAAATCTTTTTTGGAGATATGACATTAAAGCATTGGGTTAATGACTTACTACCCATTTCAGTTATGGAAATTGTTAATGCAAATCTATTAAGTCATAAGGACGAACATTTTACGACCAAAGGGCAATGCGTGTCATTTATCTTCAATTTGGCTATGAAGTGTACTGTAGAATCACCAGAGCAGAGAATCAATGCAAAAGAAATTGTAACAAGGCTCTTAAAAATTAGAGAGTCATTGCTTAAAAATGTTAAGCGGTAGACGCATGTGACACAAATTGATTTTCTTTTCTTTCACCGGTAATGATTTGTAATCTTTGCAAATGTGCCCGCATGTGATCCTGCCTTCTCTCACTTTCAAATATTCATTCTAAATTAGCTATGATTCGGAAGGGAGCGGATTTGACACTTGGTTAGTTTGCTGCATTTTATTCAATTTCTAAGGTGATTTGTTATTGTGCAATTTGAGTCCCTTTAAGTTTCCATGGAGATTTTTGCCATTTGTTTAGGTTTAATTATATTTATATTTTTTCTATAGGGAAAATCTGGACTTTCATTTGGTATAATCAGGTCAGTGTGATTTAATTATTGTTCTTTTGCTTCATGTGTGGAAAATTATGAATATTTTGTAGGATTTAGAAGGATTGAAAATTTCAGTGCATTTAGTTTTATACCCTTTACTTTATGCGTATATCGCATTTTATGAAAACCAAAGTTGAGAAATGGACCTTATTCTATGTCAAATGACCCAAATACTTTGCTCAAAACTAGCGAAGCTATTTACAGTTCCTTTTAAAATGATATTCTTACTTGCGCATAAAATTAGAAAAAAAACACATATTACCCTGAAACCCTCATATGAAATTTTTTCTGGAGAAATGAGATTAAAGTGTTGGGTTAATAATTCGCTACTCATTACATTTTATGACCAAAGAATAACGTGCGTCATTTGTCTTCAATTTGGTTGTGAAGCGTACTGTAGAATCACCAAAACAGAGAATCAATGCAAAGGAAATTGTAACGGGATTCTTAAAATTTAGATACTGAAAATTGAAATCAAACCAAACCGTTAGATTCAACTAAAATGAATCTAATTGTTGATATTTTATATTCAATGAAAATAGAAACAGAAAGGCAACTTGAGATGTTGGTTCTCAACTTGAGAAATCCTTAAATTTCTCTCATTCTTCTCCCCCCCGGCGGCCCTCTCTCTCGCCAATCTGATTTCTTCGCTTTCTCAAAAGTGAAATCCCTAAAATTTCTTCCCTCTTTGAAATAATGAAATCCATAATTACTCTCATCCGATTTCTTTGCTCATCACTTAAAACCAAATCCAATCTCTCTCACACCAATCAACCAATGAGATCCATCTACCCAAGTATTTAGTTTGTATACGAGAGCTAGAGAAAGGCAAAGTTCTTATCACGTCAGTTGTTGCTTTTCCCACCGTCCACCATCATTTCTGTCGCACCGTTGCCGTAAGAACTGCCGTCACCGGTTCTTCAACCTTCATTGCCGTCATCCTGGCTTTCGCCGAAATCGTTGCCGCGTGAGCTGCCTGAAGCCACCAGCGTAAACCCTCAAAGCAAGTTAATTTTTTTTGGGTTAATTTATTGAGGTTTGGTTTTTTATTAGGTGTTATTTTTCTCTTGATATATTAATTTGTTCTTGTTTGGTTTTTGGTGTTGTTTGCTCGTTTTGAGCTCCACACTCATTGTTCGGAATACTAAAAATGGGTACTCACAAATTTTGTAAAGATTTATCCATTCAGCTTCTTTTTCTTTTATTTTTAATTTTTTGACCAATCTTATTTTATATGTGTTGATATTCATTATATTACTTTTAAGTTGTTTGTTTGCTGTTTTTCAGAAACTTTTATTGATGTTACTAGAGACTCACCATCATATACTGTTCCTTGATGATTTAATGCTATATACTGATGCTATATAATCACCAGCTTCTATTTTTAATTGAAACTGTTAGCAATTTTTTGGGTTATTTGTTGATCGGTGGTTGTATGTTTCAATTATGTAGTACTATAGATTGGAAGTTTGGACTTGAGCTATTCGTTAAGATGTAAAAAACACCTCAATTTTTAAATAAGCTCTTATGACTTTGTTTAATGGAAGTGTGATTGATAATCTTTTTTTTTTTAATTTTATTTTGGGTAGGCTTTTTGGTAATGTCAAGGCCGAGGTTAATACTTGCAAAGGTGACAGAAAGCTTTATTAAGAGGCTAGGAAGTTAAAGCTTGTGATTTAGGTAGGTAACTTTGTGCAATTGATGTTTTGTTATCTCAAAACTGAAGAGTAAGGTTGTTGTTGGTTTTGCATGTCTAATTTTGCCAGAAAATTGATTATTGAACTGAAAAGATGATAAATAGTTTTATTGATTCTGCAGAAAATTTAAAGATTGTTGGACTATTATCATAACTTTGATTGTTTTAAAATATGACTAAATGATGCTTGATTAGCTTCAAATTTTGAGTAAGAAAAGCTAAATTGTATATTTCGATTCTGGACATTTTGTAATGAATTGAACTAATAGTTGATTTTTAATGGATTCGTCAAATTGGTCAGTTGCTGTTGGAATTTATCAAAAACTGTGTATGTACCATGTTTGGTGTTATAAACGATTAATCTATTGGTGTCAACATGAGCTAAAATTTTGAGATATTAAACTTCAATAAGTCTATTTTAAATGTATTTTAAATGTTGAAAGTTCCTTGGTAATTGAAGATCTGGTTCTCTTTTGTTTTTTATGATTTTTCAAACTCCACTACTTTAGCCGTAAACCCCTTGACAGAACTATTCACTTGTGTTTGATCTTATGAAACATTAGCTTAATGATATCAGAATGTCTTGAACTTTTAATATGTTATCAAGTTATATGTGTAATTATGTTCTGGGAATTTTCATCCCAACATATTGAGTATTTTAATTTTAATAAATCACCAAAGCTCAGCTGTTTTTGTGTGAATTAAAAAGGCAGTTTTGATTTGTTTAGTTCAATCCTGTGAGAACCAATTATGGAGTTGTCCAAATGGATTGAAAATTTTATATGTTGTGTCTAATAATATTTTGGAAGTTTTCACAATATTCTGAATAGTATTGAATTTTTAAAGAAAATCAGAAGCTTAGGTTGTTGGCGTTTCCTGTCAATAAACCAGTTTTCTGTAACTCTGTATTGGGTCATAGAAATAGCAATAAATGTAACTAAATTTGAGCTAAGATATTATATTCTAGGTCCTTTACATGTCTAGATGATATCTGCAAATTTGTATTGTAATTGAACCAACCTAATAATTTAAAGGGATTATTGAACAAGGCCTGTCCTTATTACATGGTCTAAAATAATGCCAAAGGTTTCTATAGATTTCCATGAATTTTATTTGTACATCATTTGTTATTTGATCATTGAAATTATAGACTTTGAAGTTTGGTCTTATAGATCAGAGATTGACTTTTTTTCGCTTGATTGCAAAATTGATGGATTCTTAAGATTGATTCTTATGTGTTTAAATGTCAATTTTCTTTTGGAATCTTTGAGTATGTTTTCATGGCCTCGTGGTTAAATGAGATGTGATTAGAATCATTATGCTTAAAAGTGTATGGGCTAATAGCTCATGCCTTGCTTTTTTCAAGTATTTTTTTAATGGAGAAGCTGGAAGTAGTTTGTGTGCTCTGCTTAGACAGTGCTTTGGAGTTTCATAATTCTTAGCTCACTTCTTGGATGGGGGTGTGACACAGGTCGACAAAACTTTAAAACCCAAAATTGTTGCATTTGCTCTAAAAGCCTCTCCGGTGACTTGAAGCAAATCCGTATTGTGTATTAACCACTCTAGCGGGAAAAATTGTTACATTTTTTCTAGGCATGAAATGGTAGTTTTGTTTAACTCTAAAACATCTTGAGAGTTTGTGTTTATAGAGATGTTTGATTCTTCTTTCTGTACGAAATTTATGTGTAGTGCACTGATTTAAGTTTCTATATTATAGAGTTTGTGGAACTCTAAAATATTTATAATCTTCTTTCAAGTAGCATAAAAAGTGGTTGATCTTGATGGTACCGGCTTAGTAAAAGACTGCAATTACTATGGCCAATGTGCTTTTCATTGAATGAAGTGATGCTTTTGAAAAGAACTTCAATATTAGGTGTATGTTGAGACCATATAAATATATGTTACTTAGAGGGAGATACAAACTTTTGTTGATCTCAAATAAGTTGATTATTCATAATTCTTAGCTCACTTCTTGGATGGGGGTGTGACACAGGTCGACACCTTTTTCGACACCTTTTTTGTAATGGTAATGGGGAGATGGTGGAAGATGATGGTGAACATTAATTCGCGTATGGCGTGCACCCACCAACTCTCTTCTTTACGTTTTTTTTTTTTTGTAATTACAAAGTTTGAGATGCCTTTGTTTATGGGTTTCATTTACAAGCTCTGATGAAATTAATCCAAAATAATTAATGTGTTGTACGTATTATTGGATTTTTAAAAATTAAAAAATTTACAAATTACCAATTGCACTAAAAAAAAAGAAGGTTAATTGGTAATTTAAAATTGTCACCATAGGTATTTTCGTTTGAAAAATTAAACAAATTACAAAATAATGAAACAAATAATAACTAAAATGATAAATTATTACTTGGAGTAATAATGATCACTTAAATTATCAAATAATTTTAACACTAAGGAAACATTTGCATTTTTTTTCTTAATAGATGGGGCTTAATTAAACTTAATTAATAATAAAAAAGAATATGAAACAAATAATTTTGATTATAAATTATCACTTGAAATGTCAAGAAATTTTGAAATGCAACATGATATTTATACATGTGTTAGACAATGTGATACATGAAATATCAACGTCAAACATTCGTTGTACTAGTTAACCGCTTCATTTGTTGTAAAATAAGCTGAGTAATCGTTTCATATTTGGAGTGGAAGCAGCTAACTGCTTAATTCTTTGCTTAACAATTTGGCTAACTGTTTCATTGTTAGCTATTTTCTTGAACGCAAGCAGTTAACCACTTGATTCCTTGTTAAATTAGTCGACTAACCACTTAATTGTTGAGTTTTTCCGGAGTGGAAGCAATAAACCACTTAATTCTTCGTTAAATCAATTGGCTAACAGTTTCATTGTTGGGTGTCTCTGGAGTGGAAGTGGTTAACCACTAGATTCATTGTTAAATAAGTTGGCTAGCCAACTTCGTGATTATATGCACTATTACTTTGTCTTCCTCACCCATTTTCAATTTTTCTCTTTATTCAAGACATGGAACAATTCAAGTGAAACAGGCAACGAATGAGGCCAAACATATAACATGAAATTTATATTTAAAAAAGGTCATGTAAAATATGCAACATCTGATGTTAAACATGCAACAGATAGGGTTAAACATGAGAACCACATCAACATGCAAAAATTAAAAATCACTTGAAAGATCGATGCAACAACGGAAGTCAAACATGCAACACGAACGTGAAACATGAAATGGGTGGAACAATTTTTATTTTTTGGCTTTATCCAAGATATGCAACAATCCATGTGAAACATGCAACAAATGAGGTCAAACATGTAACATGAAATTTACATGTAAGAGGGTCTCATAAAACATGGAACATATGGGGTCAAACATGCAACAGACGAGGTGAAACATGAGAACGACATCAATATGCTACAGTTAATGTGAAAGATGCAACACGAAGATCAAACATGTAACACAGACGTGAAACATGAAATAGCCGGGAAAATTTTCATTTCTAGCTTTATTCAAACATGCGAAAATCCACATGAAACATGCAACAAGTGAGATCAAACATGCAACATGAAATTTACATGTAAAAAGGTCAGGTAAAACTTGCAACACCAAAGGTCAAACATGCAATAGATGAGGTTAAAGATGATAAACATGCAATAGTTCACGTGAAAGATGCAACAATGGAGGTATATGAACGTGAAACATGAAACGAGTGGGAAATTTTTTATTTTTTACCTTTATTCAAGACATGCAACAATCCGCGTGAAACATGCAATAAGTGAGATCAAACATACAACATGAAATTTAGGTGTAAAAAGGTCACGTAAAACATGCAACAGTTGAGGTCAAACATGCAACACATAAAGTTAAACATGAGAACCACGTCAACATGTAACAGTTCACATAAAAGATGTAATAACAGAGATCAAACATGCAACGCGGACTTGAAACATAAAATTGGTGGGATAATTTTTATTTTTTGGCTTTATTTAAGACATTCAACAATCCACGTGAAACATGTAACAAGTGAGGACAAACATGTAATATATGAGGTTAAACATAAAAATCATGTCAACATGCAACAGGTCATGTGAAAGATATAAGAATGGGGGTCAAAATATTTAAGACATGCAACAATCCACGTGAAACATGTAACAAGTGAGGACAAACATGTAATATATGAGGTTAAACATGAAAATCATGTCAACATGCAATAGGTCATGTGAAAGATGTAAGAATGGGGGTCAAACATGCAATAAGGACGTCAAACATAAAACAGACGGGAAAAAAAACTTTTTGGGGTTATTTAAAATAACAAAGTTGAGAAAAATAACAAAACATTTAGAAAATTTTGATGTTAAATATGACACATCACATATAATATATGAAACAAACATTTTTTATTTATTATATAAAATTTTCTTGATTTTTGACAACATTATATCTTTCTTTTATTTTCTATTTATTTTTTACTATTAATATTTTTTTCTATAATTTCTAAATTAATATATTATTTTATTTAATTTTTGCCAAAAATGGTAGCCAAAGACAGCTTTTGAGAGCTCGACACTATATCGGCTCCTTGTATAAAACTCTGTTCTAAACATATCATGAAGGGATTCATTTATGTAGTTATGTTTTTTTTTATGCTTTCACTTCACTTAAATTCATCTTGTCTATTCGTTACAAAAATAGCATATGTGATACTTCATCACAGGATCATATTATAGCTAAGGAAGGACCACGGTTCATTGGCTACACTCAAGTGTAGCGGAGTATTTGGATTCAAGAGTCAAAACTATCCGAAGGTTGTTCAAAATGCAAGGCTGTAGCTTTGCAACTGTATGGGATACTGGCAATATTAATTATATATTTTTCCACATCTATTAATAATAATAATTATATATTCAAAATAATAATAATCAGAATCAGTTGGATTGAATTAATTATATATTTTGCCTCCTGCGGTATAAATTGCATAAGATTGGAATTCTTATAAGAAAATATTTTTCTTATTCCAACCAATATAACCATATTTTATCATTAATTTTCTTATATTTCATATTATTAATTTTCTTAAATTATTTTTACCTGTGTGGTATAAATTGCATTGTTGTTTACTCAAACTGTAGAGATTAAAAAAATTTACTTGAAAAAAAAATATGAACCCACATGATAATGTTAAACATTCCAGCCCAGTCAAGTCAATAGATCAGACTAATTTATTTTTGTTACTTCAGTTTTTTAACAAATTTGCGAGAGTTTGACCGATCAATCTACGAGTGTATTATCAGTAGAGATTGCTATACGGATACATTTATGTATACGCTAAACTAAATAAAAATAGAACCAATTTAATCGATTTAATCACATTCGCAAAATAACTAAGAAAAATAAGACAATTATCACAATAATAAATCAATTTAGTGTCAAACCATATTATTAAACCAATAGCAAATCCTTTCTCGCTTTGACGTAATACACTGACTTTACATTAAAACAAACATTGTCTTGCTGTTGAAAAAAAAACTTATGTTAAACTATTTAATTAATTAAATTTTGACAAACATGAGAGAGGGATGGCACCGTCCGATTAAATTTAAATTTTCAGTCCCACCATCATTGTCTCTCATGTTTGTCAAATTTAAATTTGAAAATCAGAAAATCTCACCACATCTATATGATGACGGTGCGGGTCCTGTGGGATTGTTTCACCTAAGATTTTATCCCCAGGACCTCATTAAATAAAAAAGTCTCGAGCATTCTTAGTCAGCGACAGATTCAGGATTTTGTTTTGATGGAAGCCGTAGTGATTAAACTATAAACTTAACTTTGTTATGACATAAAATCAGTGTTGTAAAATATTTACAACATTGCAAATATAAGCGTGTGCGTGTATTTGTGTGTGTGTGTGTGTGAGAATTGATATCTATTCCTAGAGAACTACTCAACCCATATAAAGCATGACAATTGACATAAGAATTCAAGATCAGTCCTCCAAAAGTGTCTAAAACCTTCAAAACCATTTGCCAAATATGCATAGAAGAATAGTTCAACACAAAATCTCAAAATAGAGTTTGACACAGAACTCCATTGGGTAATATATTAAATTGTGACCGACCACCAAAGGCATTTGTAAGAACATTTTGAATAAAGCAGTGCAGCGATGCAAAAGATTTTGGGCACCTTACACTAACATAAAGTTTGGTTTCGATCTCTGCATTGTCCTATGTTTGTATTCATCAAACCCTTTCTTCAATTCAAATAGCCGTTAACTAAATGAAACAGAACTACGTAAGCCTGCCACAAAAAGAATTTGGCCTTCCAAAGAACATTTAAATGCCAGATCTTATTCCGATCCCTTGAAGAACTACTAGAACTTTTCGCAACATCCATATTCTCCCAAGCCAAAGACATAAGACACCCTTATTTAACAGTATAAATGCCATCCTTCGCAAAATGTCGTAACACCTCATTAGCCGTTGGAGTACTAGGCAAATGAATTCAAAAAATGGATTCAACATCCATCGGCACAAAATACTCCGCAACAAAGAATCATTCCTACGATTACCATCCATCGGCACAAGGAGACACTTTTGTATCAAAACGAAGCACTAGAGACTGCGCGAAAATATTTGAGCAGTGGAATCCAATTGCCGTGATAGACATCCACTTGTGAGTTGCGTGACCCACACTCAATATGTCACCAAATACCTCGTTCAAGAACGCCATGCCCCCATAGAAGACTTCACCAGATATAAGATAAGGGTTATGACCATGCTTTGCAGTAAGAAAAGACCTGTGTTTAAAGTATCGAGTTTTCAGCCCAAAGAATGTTCAAAGACCAATCATCGACCTTGCTTAGCCAACATCGCTCTATTTTTCTTTTTTTTCTTTTTTCCCTTTTTCCCCGTAAGGAACACCCCTCTATTCAAAGAACAAAATCTCTGATTTTATTACAAGTCTACAAATCAAAACGACCAAGCAACCAAGCCTACCAAGTGTTGAAGATAATTGTGCAAGCCGAATAGCAATTAGAAAAAACCTTATTCAATTAGAAATGTTATCAGTAAATTTACTGAAGATAATTATTAATATGATTTTTTTTAATTCACATATACTCCTCAGCCTAGCTATTTGTTATCAATTCTTTTGAGAAATTAAAATTAAAAGCTAATATTTAATAAATGTGTTTATATCGAGTCTTGCTTGATTTCCTGGGTGTCAAGAGCGGAAACAATATTGGGCCCCCCTTTGGTCCTTTTGCACTTGGGCTTGCTTTTTGGGTCATGTTACTGTTAACCATGCCGGTGATGAAGTTCATATCGAACAATTGCCCCTTGTACTTTGTGCTTTGGTGCCAAGGTGCAAAAGGACCCGAAAAAAATAAAAATTTATCGTGAATAGAATGACTGAATAATGCTATAATCGTCATTGAAAGAAAATCAAGTTGAATTATTACAAGTGCTATCCACGAATAAGAAATATAATTATGCAGTAACTTGCTTGTATAATAATTTGTTCATAGAGTTTTTGGGCATCACCGGGAGTTAATTATGGATAAGCTTTTATTTGATTTAGAAGCCGGACCTTTAGATATCAGTTCATATTATAATTTAAAACTAAAGATGACTTGTTCAAACCCCAACGCCAATGTGATTTATATATGTTGCTCACAAACTTATGATTAAAAAATATAAAAAAATGATATTTTAAGAAGAAAAAAAATCCCTAGCCTCAATCCAAGTAAATATTTTTCTACGTGGAAGGCAGCAGAACAATCTCTACAATTATGAACATGAGCCTCCAAGTTGGATTAGGATTCTCTCTTAATTTTTTTTTCTCTCCTAAACTCTCCTAATTTTTCAAATCTAATTAAAAAAAGTTGGCTTAATGGTAAATAAAATTTAAAAAAAAACTGGCTTGATTATTAACATTAAAATTTAAAACTCAATTTTACCCACTCATTAAAATATGAGTTAAAAAAAAAAGGAACTAGGAATAGGAAAAGATCGTTGTTCCTTTTGAAGTCACGGATTAATGGAGCAAAATTTTGAGACAAACGTTAGCACTAATATAGCAGGGACATTTTAATTTGAACAAACTTTGGTTTATTGGGTGA
>MKYO02029801.1:75479-93737 GCA_002013955.2 Citrus medica
CCTTTAGAAATTAGAGTCAATTATGGTATTTTATTACTTTAGAACTTTCTATTTTTATTAGAGTCAATTAAGGCATGATATTTAGTTAACTTAGGGAAAGTATATTTTATTTCCATTATAATTGCGATTCAGTTTCGCTTTTTTTAAGTTAACTTAGGGAAGTGAATTTACTCTATTATAAATAGAGAAGTCTTGTTATTATTTTCATAACTTCATATTCAATTATTTAATAAAATTTCCTCTTTTATAATTTCCTCTGGAATTATCTATCAAAATCTCTCTTGTAGAGTTGTTTGGATTAAAGCATCATATAATCTCGCTTTAAGCGTTATTAAAAATCTTATTGAGTCGTTTGGATTAAAATGATATCTAATCATGCTTCGATTAAAACGTAACCTAATCGCGTTTGCTTGGTCAAGTATTAGAATGATATTTAGTATTTTCTATCCTATCAACTCCACTTTCATTTTTTCTTACCCAATCAATTTTACTTCCGCTACCCTCGCTCCATCAAGAACTCACAAAATATTATTTATTCAACTTTTCCTAGGATATTATGGTCGTGGACTGAGCATAAACCAGCCCAACTTGTGGCGAGAACAAGTCTTCAAGCCACAATCATCATTTTCATTATTTTGGGGTTATTCTAATATTCTCGTTAAGATCCCTCGTAATTTCTGCTAATATAATGAATATCTCATTGATTTAAAATTTTGTCACCATTGGTGAAGCATAAAGAAGAAGATCACTGATGAGCACAAAAAAGTTAATTATCAATTAGTGTAAGTCAATAAATTCTAAATTAAGATAATCCAAAAGACATCCATATTATAAGAGAGGCCAATGAGGTTACTTTCTTAATTCACGTAGCAACCATATAATTAACTTGAAACTTGAAAGAAAAAATTGGGGTACCTTTTAACATTTTTTCTTATTGCAAAACCAGTTATACAAATGCATATTTTACTTTTGCAAGCAAACAATCAAAATTGTTAGTGCAATTATTTGTCTGATAATACCCTTAAAATTCAATTATCCATAGAGTTATATTTTTTTTCAAATTGTTTTCAGACTGTAGTGATTTAATACCCCTTAAGATTCAAGATGCTAAGCCACTGCCCAGGAGACTCAAGTTCTTGATCAAACAAGTTGCAGAAGAAACCAATATTAGATATCTAGTTCTCAACTCAATCCAATAGGCTCTATTTTTAATGATTAATATCAGTGTTTTAACCTAAACAAGAAACAATTCACAACACACAAGAACAGAATATTACGTGGTTCTATTGTGCATTACATGCACAATTTACATCCACGGGAAAAGCCACAGGAAAAGCTTTATTGATGAATCAAGAAGACAAATACAGAGCTTCTCAACAAGAGATTACAAGCAACAAGATTACACTCTCTCTCTTTCTGATCTCTCTTTCAAGCTCTCTCTCTCAACTACGCATTTCTCCCTTAGCGATCAGTTTTATACCCCTAATGCTGAAACCCAGATTGCAAATAATCTGGACATGTGTGTAACGGCTTTTAACAGCCTTGATTCCCTTCTTCACAAGCTGGCTCACGTGCTTCACTTATGTTTCTCAAAAACGACAGATGCTGAGTCGTTTAACTTTTAAACTTAAAAACCACATGCTGCACGTGACAAATGACTGAATCATTTGATCAAAACAAACCGTTTTGGGATTCTGAGTTTTGGATTCATTGCACTCAAGTCCACATTCTCCACCTTGAATCAAAACCTCATTTTCCTGCTTCCTTTTCCTTCTCCTTATCAACTTAAAGGCTGCTCAGACCAGCTAAGTCCAAGCATATGTTGAACTTTGTTGAGGGAACTGCCTTAGTCAGCATATCTAATGGATTCTCATCTGTATGCACCTTGGCCATCTTTATAGCTCCTTTAGACACTTCGTTTCTGATGAAATGAAGTTTTATGTCTATATGTTTGGTTCTTTCCTGGTGTGCAGGGTTCTTGCACAAATGAATGGCACTGGAACTGTCACAATGTATAGTCACTGACTTCTGCCTCACTCATAATTCACCAAGCAGCCCCTGCAGCCATAAAACTTCCTTTACAGCTTCTGTAGCAGCTGTATACTCAGCTTCTGTAGTTGAGAGAGCAACCACATGCTGTAGGGAAGCTTTTCAGTTGACAAGGCATCCTTCATACATAAACATGAAGCCTGTGAGTAACATCTTTCTATCCAAGTCTCCTGCATAGTCTGAATCAACAAACCCCAGCAGCCCATCACTTCTTCCTTTGGATCTTCTATATACTAGTCCATGGCTTAAAGAGCCATTTAAGTACCTCATGATCCATCTAACAGCTCTCCAGTGTTCTCTTCCTGGTTGTGCCATATATCTGCTAACCACACTCACTGAATGGGATAGGTCTGGTTGAGTGAGTACCATAGCATACATTAGGCAACCTACAACATTTGCATAAGGGACATTCTTCATATCAAGTTTCTCTTCATCAATTTTTGGACACAATTGATTACTCAGCTTGAAGTGAGCTGCTAGGGGAGTTAGTACAGGCTTGGAATTCAGCATCTTGTAGGTTTCTAGAACCTTAGTCAAATATCTCTCTTGACTGAGAAATATTTCTCCCTTTGTTCTGTTTCTTTTAATTTCTACACCCAAAATCTTCTTAGCAGTCCCTAAGTCTTTCATGTCAAATTCTGAGTTCAGCATTACCTTCAACTTTTCTATTTCATCCCTTCTTTTGCAGGCTATCAGCATGTCATCTACATAGAGGAGGAGATAGATGTAGAGACCATCTTCCAGCAACTTGAAATACACACAACTGTCATAATTGCATCTCATGAATCCATTTGTTATCATGAACTCATCAAATCTAAGATACCACTGTCTTGGGGACTGTTTTAAACCATAAAGAGATTTCTTGAGTAGGCATACATGTCTAGGTTTCATGGAGTCCACATACTCCTCAGGTTGAGTCATGAAGATTTCTTCTTGGAGTCTTCCATGCAAAAATGCAGTCTTGACATCGAGTTGATCAAGTTCTATGTCTTGTACTGCAGTCAGAGCTATGATCACTCTTATGGAGGTATGCCTGACAACTGGTGAGAATACCTCCTTGAAATCAACCCATTCCTTTTGTGTATACCCTTTTACCACCAGCCTGGCTTTGAATCTCTTTGGTTCATCTCCTGTCAAACCATCTTTAACTTTAAAGATCCATTTGCAGTCTACAACTCTCCTCTTATCAGGTTTCTTAACCAGTTCCCAGGTGTCATTCTTATAAAGGGACATAATTTCTTCATCCATAGTTTGCTGCCACTCTTTGCTAAACTTACTTTGGACTGCTTCTTTATAGACTTTTGGTTCATCTTCATCAATCTGATGTGCAGCTGCTAGAGCATATGAGATAAGGTCAGCATATCCATATCTTTTAGTTTGTTTGATTTGTCTCTTGGCTCTATCTCTAGTTAGTTGGTAGCCTTGCTCATGTCCCTGAGACTCTTGTTCTTGTTGAGGAAGTTTTGGATTACTTGAGCTGTCAATGACTCCACCTGAATCTTCAGCTTCCAGAGAGTCATCAGACTTAGAAAGCTCCACCTCAAACTGTTGCTTTTTACCAGTCTCAGTATTTTCCTTAGTTGGCTGTTGTGCTGACTTCTGATTTAGTAACTCTTTTTCATTAAAGGTCACATCCTTGCTTATGATGCATCTAGGTGGACTTAAGTCAGTGCACCAGATCTTATAGCCCTTTACTCCCTCTGGATATCTTATGAAGAAACCTTTCAAAGCCCTAGGAGCTAGCTTTCCTTGGCTTGTGTGAGCATAGGCTGGACAGCCAAATGCTCTCAGGTTCTCATAGTTAACTGGTTGTCCTGTCCACCTCTCATAGGGTGTTTTGAATTCAATTGCTGTAGAGGGACTCAGGTTAATTAGATGACAAGCATTTAAAAGTATTTCTGCCCACAAAGTCTTTGGAAGCTTGGATTGAACCAGCATACTCCTCACCCTCTCCATGAGTGTCCTGTTCATCCTTTCAGCTAACCCATTCTGCTGAGGTGTTAACCTCACTGTTTTATGCCTAGCTATTCCTTCCTTTCACAGAAGCTATCAAACCTTTGATTACAGAATTCTAAACCATTGTCTGTTATGAGCTTTTTAACCTTCTTACCATATTGATTTTCAACCAAGTTTTTCCATTCAAAGAACTTCTCAAAAACTTGGTCTTTGCTCTTAAGAGTATAAACCCACACCCTCCTAGAGTAGTCATCTATAATGGATAAGAAGTAACTGTTACCACCTTGAGATACTTGTTGGGCTGGTCCCCATAAGTCAGAATGTATGTATTCCAACTTGTCCTTTGACTTGTATACTGACCTATTAAAACTAGTTCTAGTTGCCTTCCCCAAGACACAGCTCTCACAGAATTCCAGATCACCAATCTTATCACCTTCTAATAAACCTTGCTAATCTAATTCTTTGAGCCCTCTCACCCCAATGTGCCCCAACCACAGATGCCATAGCCTGGTTTTATCAGTATTGGCATCTAGTGACACCCCAACTTCATCAGTAACTACTTCCCTATCTAAGACAAATACTCCATTTTTCCTTAAACCCTTCATGATGATTTTAGTGCCTTTAATTATTATCATTTCACCAGATTCAATCTTAACACTATATCCCATTTGGTCTAGCATTCCTAAGGAAATCAGATTTCTTTTAAGTTCAGGTACAAACCTCACCTGTTTTAGCTCCCTTATAGTTCCATCATGGAGTTTAAGCCTTATATTTCCAATACCTATGATCTTACACATGGCATTATTACCCATCATAATTCTACCCCCATCCAAGTCATGATACTCAGTTAAGTAATTTTTATAAGGGCACATATGGAAAGTACAGCCAGAATCAAGTACCCATTTACCTCTGTCTGTGCTCTCTGTTGCTACACACACACTAGCAGATTCATATCCTTCTTCCTCTACAACAGCTGCATCACCATCCTTTCCCTTTTTCTGAAACTTCTTTTCTGGACAATCCTTCTTGAAATGCCCCTCTTTGTGACACAAGAAGCATCTCAGATTCTTTTGCTTTTCTTTATTCTTTCCTTGCTTCTTTTTCTTCCATTCTGGTTTTGCTTTTACAGTTAACCCCTCACCAGAGCTATTGCCAAGGCTTTCTTGCTTCCCTTGCAATTCTTTAGTGCTAAGAGCTGACTTCACTTCATATAGTGACAATGTCTACCTTCCATACATCAAAGCATCAATAAAGTGCTCGTAGGACTTAGGCAAAGAGCTTATCAGAAGCAAAGCTTTATCCTCATCTTTTAATGCTGCATCTATGGTTTCAAGAGTGTCACACACTTTATTAAACTCATCAAGATGTTCATCTAGAGATGAGCCTTCATGCATTTTCAATGTGAACATTCTCTTCTTGATATAGAATCTGTTGGCCAAGGACTTTTTCATGTAAATGCTCTATAGTTTTGCCCATAGGTCAGCAACAGTAGGTTCTTTAGCTACTTCTCTTATCATAGAATCTGCAAGACTCAAGATGATAGTTCCTTTGGCCTTCCTATCAATCTCTGCCATCTGTTCTGGAGTTTTTTATGTAGAGACATCTTTCCCCTCCTTCTTGGTAACTGGTAGCAGGGCATCTCCAAGACCATGAGTTATTAATACTGCTTCCATCTTCACCTTCCACATATTGAAATCGTTTTTCCCATTGAACTTCTCGAGATCAACCTTGGTAGAAGTCATACTTGGATCTTTGACTTCAAGACTCCAGCTCTGATACCACGTGTAGTGATTTAACACCCCTTAAGATTCAAGATGCTAAGCCACTGCCCAGGAGACTCAACTTCTTGATCAAACAAGTTGCAGAAGAAACCAAGATTAGATATCTAGTTCTCAACTCTATCCAATAGGCTCTAGATCTAATGATTAATATTAGTGTTTTAACCTAAACAAGAAACAATTCACAATACACAAGAACAGAATATTACGTGGTTCTATTGTGCATTACATGCACAATTTACATCCACGGGAAAAGCCACAGGAAAAGCTTTATTGATGAATCAAGAAGACAAATACAGAGCTTCTCAACAAGAGATTACAAGCAACAAGATTACACACTCTCTCTTTCTGATCTCTCTTTCAAGCTCTCTCTCTCAACTACGCATTTCTCCCTTAGCGATCAGTTTTATACCCCTAATGCTGAAACCCAGATTGCAAATAATCTGGACATGTGTGTAACGGCTTTTAACAGCCTTGATTCCCTTCTTCACAAGCTGGCTCACGTGCTTCACTTATGTTTCTCAAAAACGACAGATGCTGAGTCGTTTAACTTTTAAACTTAAAAACCACATGCTGCACGTGACAAATGACTGAATCATTTGATCAAAACAAACCGTTTTGGGACTCTGAGTTTTGGATTCATTGCACTCAAGTCCACATTCTCCACCTTGAATCAAAACCTCATTTTCCTGCTTCCTTTTCCTTCTCCTTATCAACTTAAAGGCTGCTCAGACCAGCTAAGTCCAAGCATATGTTGAACTTTGTTGAGGGAACTGCCTTAGTCAGCATATCTAATGGATTCTCATCTGTATGCACCTTGGCCATCTTTATAGCTCCTTTAGACACTTCGTTTATGATGAAATGAAGTTTTATGTCTATATGTTTGGTTCTTTCCTGGTGTGCAGGGTTCTTGCACAAATGAATGGCACTGGAACTGTCACAATGTATAGTCACTGACTTCTGCCTCACTCATAATTCACCAAGCAGCCCCTGCAGCCATAAAACTTCCTTTACAGCTTCTGTAGCAGCTGTATACTCAGCTTCTGTAGTTGAGAGAGCAACCACATGCTGTAGGGAAGCTTTTCAGTTGACAAGGCATCCTTCATACATAAACATGAAGCCTGTGAGTAACATCTTTCTATCCAAGTCTCCTGCATAGTCTGAATCAACAAACCCCAGCAGCCCATCACTTCTTCCTTTGGATCTTCTATATACTAGTCCATGGCTTAAAGAGCCATTTAAGTACCTCATGATCCATCTAACAGCTCTCCAGTGTTCTCTTCCTGGTTGTGCCATATATCTGCTAACCACACTCACTGAATGGGATAGGTCTGGTTGAGTGAGTACCATAGCATACATTAGGCAACCTACAACATTTGCATAAGGGACATTCTTCATATCAAGTTTCTCTTCATCAATTTTTGGACACAATTGATTACTCAGCTTGAAGTGAGCTGCTAGGGGAGTTAGTACAGGCTTGGAATTCAGCATCTTGTAGGTTTCTAGAACCTTAGTCAAATATCTCTCTTGACTGAGAAATATTTCTCCCTTTGTTCTGTTTCTTTTAATTTCTACACCCAAAATCTTCTTAGCAGTCCCTAAGTCTTTCATGTCAAATTCTGAGTTCAGCATTACCTTCAACTTTTCTATTTCATCCCTTCTTTTGCAGGCTATCAGCATGTCATCTACATAGAGGAGGAGATAGATGTAGAGACCATCTTCCAGCAACTTGAAATACACACAACTGTCATAATTGCATCTCATGAATCCATTTGTTATCATGAACTCATCAAATCTAAGATACCACTGTCTTGGGGACTGTTTTAAACCATAAAGAGATTTCTTGAGTAGGCATACGTGTCTAGGTTTCATGGAGTCCACATACTCCTCAGGTTGAGTCATGAAGATTTCTTCTTGGAGTCTTCCATGCAAAAATGCAGTCTTGACATCGAGTTGATCAAGTTCTATGTCTTGTACTGCAGTCAGAGCTATGATCACTCTTATGGAGGTATGCCTGACAACTGGTGAGAATACCTCCTTGAAATCAACCCATTCCTTTTGTGTATACCCTTTTGCCACCAGCCTGGCTTTGAATCTCTTTGGTTCATCTCCTGTCAAACCATCTTTAACTTTAAAGATCCATTTGCAGTCTACAACTCTCCTCTTATCAGGTTTCTTAACCAGTTCCCAGGTGTCATTCTTATAAAGGGACATAATTTCTTCATCCATAGTTTGCTGCCACTCTTTGCTAAACTTACTTTGGACTGCTTCTTTATAGACTTTTGGTTCATCTTCATCAATCTGATGTGCAGCTGCTAGAGCATATGAGATAAGGTCAGCATATCCATATCTTTTAGTCTGTTTGATTTGTCTCTTGGCTCTATCTCTAGTTAGTTGGTAGCCTTGCTCATGTCCCTGAGACTCTTGTTCTTGTTGAGGAAGTTTTGGATTACTTGAGCTGTCAATGACTCCACCTGAATCTTCAGCTTCCAGAGAGTCATCAGACTTAGAAAGCTCCACCTCAAACTGTTGCTTTTTACCAGTCTCAGTATTTTCCTTAGTTGGCTGTTGTGCTGACTTCTGATTTAGTAACTCTTTTTCATTAAAGGTCACATCCTTGCTTATGATGCATCTAGGTGGACTTAAGTCAGTGCACCAGATCTTATAGCCCTTTACTCCCTCTGGATATCTTATGAAGAAACCTTTCAAAGCCCTAGGAGCTAGCTTTCCTTGGCTTGTGTGAGCATAGGCTGGACAGCCAAATGCTCTCAGGTTCTCATAGTTAACTGGTTGTCCTGTCCACCTCTCATAGGGTGTTTTGAATTCAATTGCTGTAGAGGGACTCAGGTTAATTAGATGACAAGCATTTAAAAGTATTTCTGCCCACAAAGTCTTTGGAAGCTTGGATTGAACCAGCATACTCCTCACCCTCTCCATGAGTGTCCTGTTCATCCTTTCAGCTAACCCATTCTGCTGAGGTGTTAACCTCACTGTTTTATGCCTAGCTATTCCTTCCTTTCACAGAAGCTATCAAACCTTTGATTACAGAATTCTAAACCATTGTCTGTTATGAGCTTTTTAACCTTCTTACCATATTGATTTTCAACCAAGTTTTTCCATTCAAAGAACTTCTCAAAAACTTGGTCTTTGCTCTTAAGAGTATAAACCCACACCCTCCTAGAGTAGTCATCTATAATGGATAAGAAGTAACTGTTACCACCTTGAGATACTTGTTGGGCTGGTCCCCATAAGTCAGAATGTATGTATTCCAACTTGTCCTTTGACTTGTATACTGACCTATTAAAACTAGTTCTAGTTGCCTTCCCCAAGACACAGCTCTCACAGAATTCCAGATCACCAATCTTATCACCTTCTAATAAACCTTGCTAATCTAATTCTTTGAGCCCTCTCACCCCAATGTGCCCCAACCACAGATGCCATAGCCTGGTTTTATCAGTATTGGCATCTAGTGACACCCCAACTTCATCAGTAACTACTTCCCTATCTAAGACAAATACTCCATTTTTCCTTAAACCCTTCATGATGATTTTAGTGCCTTTAATTATTATCATTTCACCAGATTCAATCTTAACACTATATCCCATTTGGTCTAGCATTCCTAAGGAAATCAGATTTCTTTTAAGTTCAGGTACAAACCTCACCTGTTTTAGCTCCCTTATAGTTCCATCATGGAGTTTAAGCCTTATATTTCCAATACCTATGATCTTACACATGGCATTATTACCCATCATAATTCTACCCCCATCCAAGTCATGATACTCAGTTAAGTAATTTTTATAAGGGCACATATGGAAAGTACAGCCAGAATCAAGTACCCATTTACCTCTGTCTGTGCTCTCTGTTGCTACACACACACTAGCAGATTCATATCCTTCTTCCTCTACAACAGCTGCATCACCATCCTTTCCCTTTTTCTGAAACTTATTTTCTGGACAATCCTTCTTGAAATGCCCCTCTTTGTGACACAAGAAGCATCTCAGATTCTTTTGCTTTTCTTTATTCTTTCCTTGCTTCTTTTTCTTCCATTCTGGTTTTGCTTTTACAGTTAACCCCTCACCAGAGCTATTGCCAAGGCTTTCTTGCTTCCCTTGCAATTCTTTAGTGCTAAGAGCTGACTTCACTTCATATAGTGACAATGTCTACCTTCCATACATCAAAGCATCAATAAAGTGCTCGTAGGACTTAGGCAAAGAGCTTATCAGAAGCAAAGCTTTATCCTCATCTTTTAATGCTGCATCTATGGTTTCAAGAGTGTCACACACTTTATTAAACTCATCAAGATGTTCATCTAGAGATGAGCCTTCATGCATTTTCAATGTGAACATTCTCTTCTTGATATAGAATCTGTTGGCCAAGGACTTTTTCATGTAAATGCTCTATAGTTTTGCCCATAGGTCAGCAACAGTAGGTTCTTTAGCTACTTCTCTTATCATAGAATCTGCAAGACTCAAGATGATAGTTCCTTTGGCCTTCCTATCAATCTCTGCCATCTGTTCTGGAGTTTTTTATGTAGAGACATCTTTCCCCTCCTTCTTGGTAACTGGTAGCAGGGCATCTCCAAGACCATGAGTTATTAATACTGCTTCCATCTTCACCTTCCACATATTGAAATCGTTTTTCCCATTGAACTTCTCGAGATCAACCTTGGTAGAAGTCATACTTGGATCTTTGACTTCAAGACTCCAGCTCTGATACCACGTGTAGTGATTTAACACCCCTTAAGATTCAAGATGCTAAGCCACTGCCCAGGAGACTCAACTTCTTGATCAAACAAGTTGCAGAAGAAACCAAGATTAGATATCTAGTTCTCAACTCTATCCAATAGGCTCTAGATCTAATGATTAATATTAGTGTTTTAACCTAAACAAGAAACAATTCACAATACACAAGAACAGAATATTACGTGGTTCTATTGTGCATTACATGCACAATTTACATCCACGGGAAAAGCCACAGGAAAAGCTTTATTGATGAATCAAGAAGACAAATACAGAGCTTCTCAACAAGAGATTACAAGCAACAAGATTACACACTCTCTCTTTCTGATCTCTCTTTCAAGCTCTCTCTCTCAACTACGCATTTCTCCCTTAGCGATCAGTTTTATACCCCTAATGCTGAAACCCAGATTGCAAATAATCTGGACATGTGTGTAACGGCTTTTAACAGCCTTGATTCCCTTCTTCACAAGCTGGCTCACGTGCTTCACTTATGTTTCTCAAAAACGACAGATGCTGAGTCGTTTAACTTTTAAACTTAAAAACCACATGCTGCACGTGACAAATGACTGAATCATTTGATCAAAACAAACCGTTTTGGGACTCTGAGTTTTGGATTCATTGCACTCAAGTCCACATTCTCCACCTTGAATCAAAACCTCATTTTCCTGCTTCCTTTTCCTTCTCCTTATCAACTTAAAGGCTGCTCAGACCAGCTAAGTCCAAGCATATGTTGAACTTTGTTGAGGGAACTGCCTTAGTCAGCATATCTAATGGATTCTCATCTGTATGCACCTTGGCCATCTTTATAGCTCCTTTAGACACTTCGTTTATGATGAAATGAAGTTTTATGTCTATATGTTTGGTTCTTTCCTGGTGTGCAGGGTTCTTGCACAAATGAATGGCACTGGAACTGTCACAATGTATAGTCACTGACTTCTGCCTCACTCATAATTCACCAAGCAGCCCCTGCAGCCATAAAACTTCCTTTACAGCTTCTGTAGCAGCTGTATACTCAGCTTCTGTAGTTGAGAGAGCAACCACATGCTGTAGGGAAGCTTTTCAGTTGACAAGGCATCCTTCATACATAAACATGAAGCCTGTGAGTAACATCTTTCTATCCAAGTCTCCTGCATAGTCTGAATCAACAAACCCCAGCAGCCCATCACTTCTTCCTTTGGATCTTCTATATACTAGTCCATGGCTTAAAGAGCCATTTAAGTACCTCATGATCCATCTAACAGCTCTCCAGTGTTCTCTTCCTGGTTGTGCCATATATCTGCTAACCACACTCACTGAATGGGATAGGTCTGGTTGAGTGAGTACCATAGCATACATTAGGCAACCTACAACATTTGCATAAGGGACATTCTTCATATCAAGTTTCTCTTCATCAATTTTTGGACACAATTGATTACTCAGCTTGAAGTGAGCTGCTAGGGGAGTTAGTACAGGCTTGGAATTCAGCATCTTGTAGGTTTCTAGAACCTTAGTCAAATATCTCTCTTGACTGAGAAATATTTCTCCCTTTGTTCTGTTTCTTTTAATTTCTACACCCAAAATCTTCTTAGCAGTCCCTAAGTCTTTCATGTCAAATTCTGAGTTCAGCATTACCTTCAACTTTTCTATTTCATCCCTTCTTTTGCAGGCTATCAGCATGTCATCTACATAGAGGAGGAGATAGATGTAGAGACCATCTTCCAGCAACTTGAAATACACACAACTGTCATAATTGCATCTCATGAATCCATTTGTTATCATGAACTCATCAAATCTAAGATACCACTGTCTTGGGGACTGTTTTAAACCATAAAGAGATTTCTTGAGTAGGCATACGTGTCTAGGTTTCATGGAGTCCACATACTCCTCAGGTTGAGTCATGAAGATTTCTTCTTGGAGTCTTCCATGCAAAAATGCAGTCTTGACATCGAGTTGATCAAGTTCTATGTCTTGTACTGCAGTCAGAGCTATGATCACTCTTATGGAGGTATGCCTGACAACTGGTGAGAATACCTCCTTGAAATCAACCCATTCCTTTTGTGTATACCCTTTTGCCACCAGCCTGGCTTTGAATCTCTTTGGTTCATCTCCTGTCAAACCATCTTTAACTTTAAAGATCCATTTGCAGTCTACAACTCTCCTCTTATCAGGTTTCTTAACCAGTTCCCAGGTGTCATTCTTATAAAGGGACATAATTTCTTCATCCATAGTTTGCTGCCACTCTTTGCTAAACTTACTTTGGACTGCTTCTTTATAGACTTTTGGTTCATCTTCATCAATCTGATGTGCAGCTGCTAGAGCATATGAGATAAGGTCAGCATATCCATATCTTTTAGTTTGTTTGATTTGTCTCTTGGCTCTATCTCTAGTTAGTTGGTAGCCTTGCTCATGTCCCTGAGACTCTTGTTCTTGTTGAGGAAGTTTTGGATTACTTGAGCTGTCAATGACTCCACCTGAATCTTCAGCTTCCAGAGAGTCATCAGACTTAGAAAGCTCCACCTCAAACTGTTGCTTTTTACCAGTCTCAGTATTTTCCTTAGTTGGCTGTTGTGCTGACTTCTGATTTAGTAACTCTTTTTCATTAAAGGTCACATCCTTGCTTATGATGCATCTAGGTGGACTTAAGTCAGTGCACCAGATCTTATAGCCCTTTACTCCCTCTGGATATCTTATGAAGAAACCTTTCAAAGCCCTAGGAGCTAGCTTTCCTTGGCTTGTGTGAGCATAGGCTGGACAGCCAAATGCTCTCAGGTTCTCATAGTTAACTGGTTGTCCTGTCCACCTCTCATAGGGTGTTTTGAATTCAATTGCTGTAGAGGGACTCAGGTTAATTAGATGACAAGCATTTAAAAGTATTTCTGCCCACAAAGTCTTTGGAAGCTTGGATTGAACCAGCATACTCCTCACCCTCTCCATGAGTGTCCTGTTCATCCTTTCAGCTAACCCATTCTGCTGAGGTGTTAACCTCACTGTTTTATGCCTAGCTATTCCTTCCTTTCACAGAAGCTATCAAACCTTTGATTACAGAATTCTAAACCATTGTCTGTTATGAGCTTTTTAACCTTCTTACCATATTGATTTTCAACCAAGTTTTTCCATTCAAAGAACTTCTCAAAAACTTGGTCTTTGCTCTTAAGAGTATAAACCCACACCCTCCTAGAGTAGTCATCTATAATGGATAAGAAGTAACTGTTACCACCTTGAGATACTTGTTGGGCTGGTCCCCATAAGTCAGAATGTATGTATTCCAACTTGTCCTTTGACTTGTATACTGACCTATTAAAACTAGTTCTAGTTGCCTTCCCCAAGACACAGCTCTCACAGAATTCCAGATCACCAATCTTATCACCTTCTAATAAACCTTGCTAATCTAATTCTTTGAGCCCTCTCACCCCAATGTGCCCCAACCACAGATGCCATAGCCTGGTTTTATCAGTATTGGCATCTAGTGACACCCCAACTTCATCAGTAACTACTTCCCTATCTAAGACAAATACTCCATTTTTCCTTAAACCCTTCATGATGATTTTAGTGCCTTTAATTATTATCATTTCACCAGATTCAATCTTAACACTATATCCCATTTGGTCTAGCATTCCTAAGGAAATCAGATTTCTTTTAAGTTCAGGTACAAACCTCACCTGTTTTAGCTCCCTTATAGTTCCATCATGGAGTTTAAGCCTTATATTTCCAATACCTATGATCTTACACATGGCATTATTACCCATCATAATTCTACCCCCATCCAAGTCATGATACTCAGTTAAGTAATTTTTATAAGGGCACATATGGAAAGTACAGCCAGAATCAAGTACCCATTTACCTCTGTCTGTGCTCTCTGTTGCTACACACACACTAGCAGATTCATATCCTTCTTCCTCTACAACAGCTGCATCACCATCCTTTCCCTTTTTCTGAAACTTATTTTCTGGACAATCCTTCTTGAAATGCCCCTCTTTGTGACACAAGAAGCATCTCAGATTCTTTTGCTTTTCTTTATTCTTTCCTTGCTTCTTTTTCTTCCATTCTGGTTTTGCTTTTACAGTTAACCCCTCACCAGAGCTATTGCCAAGGCTTTCTTGCTTCCCTTGCAATTCTTTAGTGCTAAGAGCTGACTTCACTTCATATAGTGACAATGTCTACCTTCCATACATCAAAGCATCAATAAAGTGCTCGTAGGACTTAGGCAAAGAGCTTATCAGAAGCAAAGCTTTATCCTCATCTTTTAATGCTGCATCTATGGTTTCAAGAGTGTCACACACTTTATTAAACTCATCAAGATGTTCATCTAGAGATGAGCCTTCATGCATTTTCAATGTGAACATTCTCTTCTTGATATAGAATCTGTTGGCCAAGGACTTTTTCATGTAAATGCTCTATAGTTTTGCCCATAGGTCAGCAACAGTAGGTTCTTTAGCTACTTCTCTTATCATAGAATCTGCAAGACTCAAGATGATAGTTCCTTTGGCCTTCCTATCAATCTCTGCCATCTGTTCTGGAGTTTTTTATGTAGAGACATCTTTCCCCTCCTTCTTGGTAACTGGTAGCAGGGCATCTCCAAGACCATGAGTTATTAATACTGCTTCCATCTTCACCTTCCACATATTGAAATCGTTTTTCCCATTGAACTTCTCGAGATCAACCTTGGTAGAAGTCATACTTGGATCTTTGACTTCAAGACTCCAGCTCTGATACCACGTGTAGTGATTTAACACCCCTTAAGATTCAAGATGCTAAGCCACTGCCCAGGAGACTCAACTTCTTGATCAAACAAGTTGCAGAAGAAACCAAGATTAGATATCTAGTTCTCAACTCTATCCAATAGGCTCTAGATCTAATGATTAATATTAGTGTTTTAACCTAAACAAGAAACAATTCACAATACACAAGAACAGAATATTACGTGGTTCTATTGTGCATTACATGCACAATTTACATCCACGGGAAAAGCCACAGGAAAAGCTTTATTGATGAATCAAGAAGACAAATACAGAGCTTCTCAACAAGAGATTACAAGCAACAAGATTACACTCTCTCTCTTTCTGATCTCTCTTTCAAGCTCTCTCTCTCAACTACGCATTTCTCCCTCAGCGATCAGTTTTATACCCTTGATGCTGAAACCCAGATTGCACATAATCTGGACACGTGTGTAACGGCTTTTAACAGCCTTGATTCCCTTCTTCACGAGCTGGCTCACGTGCTTCACTTATGTTTCTCCAAAAGGACAGATGCTGAGTCGTTTAGCCTTTAAACTTAAAAACCACGTGCTGCACGTGACAAATGACTGAATCATTTGATCAAAACAAACCGTTTTGGGACTCTGAGTTTTGGATTCATTGCACTCAAGTCCACACAGACTATTATAGTTAAATCATGATGGTCGTTAATGATTTTAAGATTTATTATGAGTGAATTGAAGCAAAGGACACAAAAAAAATGTTGTAAATATATATCACGAATGAATCATGCTATAAAACGTTAATGAAAGAAAACTAGGTTGATCAATTAAATAAAATTAAGTTGATCGATTGAATCAATTTTTTAATTTCAAAATGGTAGCAATAAACAGAAGAAAGTCAAAAACTCAATGGCACGAGATGAGTTCAAAGCAAAGTTAAAAAAATATACATATATATAGCCTTAAGGCAATAAATGGATTCAATAATACAAAATCTGGGATATTTAGTTAATAGCAAAATAGACCTACTTCATATGGTATTTTTAAGAGATTATAGAAATTACATGAATATAAGAAAACTTCTTTTTTTTTTTTTTTACCCTAATCAACGTGAAATGGAATTAATAGTGGGATCATCAACTTACATTTACTGTCTAGATGCCGATTGAGATTGTAGTGCTGCAATTAAATTTATGGACTAAGATGGATGGAGATTTTACCGATAACAGAAAATGTGTCTGCGTTGTTAATGGGAAGCTGGAAAAAAAATGAAAAAAATTATTTTTTCCTTTTTTTATTGTTTCCTATTAGGCTAGGTTTAATTATTTGAATATTAATTTGTTGCAAGTTTATTTGATTTATTGTGATTTTTCTATAAAATAACGTAGAAGTTGGGTGTGCCATTTTACCATGTGTATATAACATCTCTATAAATATTAGGTGAAGAACAAAGTTCTTGCATACAATTTTTTTAGATTTTTTTTCCCACTCAAAGAAACATCCTGCATAATCTTTTTCTTACAGCAAATGGAGAAAGTCTCGTTTAAACTAACTTTCTTGGTCGTCCTCATGATCGTTGCATATGGTTAGTCAATGTCCCAAATATATATCTCTCTTTGTATATTTTTTTGCTAATTACTAACACATTTCGCTTTTTATTTCATTTCTCTATAATCATGAATTATTGATCTCAATTTGCAGGCACCACAATCTTTGAGTTACCAAGTGCTGAAGCCTACACTGGAGGGTTACCAATTCGTTGCACCCAAGATTCTGATTGTGTGAGGGATTGTCCATCTAAAAATGGATTTTGTTGTAAAAATGAAAACAAACAAATCTGTCCTAAAGGTTTTTGTTTTTGTATCCCACCCAAATCATTATAAGCTGTGATTTATGAGTGTATCATGAGTATAACAAGAAATAAAGTTCTATAATAACTACAATAATAATAATAATTTAATTTACAATAGAGGCACTTTCGCATTATTCCTTTATGTCAACAAATAAGAAGTTATTTTGAGAAGCAAATGAGAGGTTCAAAAGAAATTTTGAGAAGTTTAAAACTAATTATGATGTTTGGTTATTTTTTTAAAAAAAATTCTTAGGTGAAAATCACCTAATCCTATACTATATTTTTAGTAAAATTTAATATTGAAAAGTTTGATCTTTCATACAGTCGCACGTATAACCTCTTATATATATATTATATAGACATAAAAATATATATTTTTAATTAGAAAATACAATTAATAAATTTATGAAAATTATGCTTATTTTATTATTTTTTTAAATTTGCACACACTCCTTGACCATATTTCTCAAATTATCTATTTTGTTATCAAAATTTTTATTGAAATTAAAAGAAATAAAATTAATAAATATGTTAATAAGTCTTGCTTGAAGAAGATGCCGTTTGCTGTGTCTTGTGTGTCAAGAGTAGAAACAATATTGGGCTTCCATTTGGTCCTTTTACTGTTGGGCTTGATTGCTGGGCCTTTTCGTATCCAGAAGTCGGTTACAAGTGTTATAAACCAAAGTTGATTGGTGTAAGTGGTTTGACACTTTCACTCCTTAAGAGGGGTCAATGGTTCAAGCCTCGTTCTCGTATGAAGTCACCACTTTGGCCAGTACTTTACCCTTTACGGACCGACCCAGTGCGAGCGAGGATTAGTCTAAGTTGTGGTACGGGCTTAAAAGTGCCTCTCACAGTTGGGGTCCACTCAGGACCACCTCGTTTTTCAGACCCAAAAAAGAAAAAAAGAAATATAATCGTTTAGTAACTTGCTGATATAATAATAAGAGTTGATCGTGAATAAATTTTTATTTGCTTGTATAATAATTTGTTATGATTTTGTTTTTGTTTGAAAAGTTAATTTGTTATCTTTCATTTGAAGTAAAGATAATTCGTTCAAATCCCAAGACCAACGTGGTTCTTATATATACCTGATTAAAAATTGAAAAACAAGTTATTTTAAGAGAGAGAGGGAAAAAAATATCAAGTCTCAACTCATCCTAATAAATATGTATATAAGAGAGAAATGGTAAAGCTTGTTACTCACAC
>MKYO02029801.1:102149-132702 GCA_002013955.2 Citrus medica
TTTTTATGTAATATAAACATGAAATAAATAAAAGAAAATCCTATAATATAATTCTTTTTCAAATCTAAAACATTGTTTTTTTTTTTCTCTTTTGAGGTGCTGCTCTTTTCAAACATTTTTCAGTTTTGATAGCATTTGAAGATATTGTTTCAAACATTTAGAGATTTTTTAAAAATAATTTAAATACTTTATAATATGGTAATGATTTTATTTTAACTCTCTAATTTTTAATTTACTGAAATTATGTATTTATACCTATTATAAAATTGGCAAATGGGGAATGGAGTGAGGATGGAGAAATCATTCCTCACATGGGGATTTCCCATCCCCACCTCACTAAATTTATTGGGAAATGAGGTGGGGAATGGAGGTAAAAAATTTTAATGGGGTTGGGAATGGGGTAGGCCTCCCCACCCCATTGTCATCCCTAGTGTCACCCTTATCAATAATTTTAGTTTAATTAATTAAATTAAAATTAAATAAAAAAATTGCAGTTTATATAATTTAGAATATTGATAATTATTATTAATTTATATAATTAAAATTAATAATGAAATTAATATTTTATTTTACGAATATATCTTTTTATTCACTTGTAACTAAAATCTACAATTTTTTAAATAAGGGTAAAATTATAATTTAAAACAACTGACTCTCAATCTAAAACAAATAAACACATAAATGGAATTTTGATTCCTATTCCAACTCTCATTTTAATGTAAGTAAACAGCCTATTTTTATTCTCAATCTCATAATTCCTGCTCTAATATGAGAAGTAAATGCTGCCTAAATAGCAGCCAAAGGTATAAAAAAGGAAGCAACTAGACTTATCCTGGCCTAAGATCTATTAAATAAAATTATGGTCTGAAATTCTAGTTATGCAACCCAAGAAGGGGGGTGAATTGTGATATTAAAAATTATTCAGTTTTAAAACAAATCTCAATGCAAATCTAAGACAGATTTAAAGCAATAACAAATAAATCAATCAAGCACAATAAAAAGATTAAGGGAAGAGAAAACAAACACAATGATTTTTATGTGGTTCGGCAGTCCCTGCCTATGTCCACGCCTCTAAGCTCACAGAGCTTGAGGATTTCACTAAGCAAGCTTCCAAGGCTTCAAATGCTTATAATTGACTTCCAAAGTGTCAATGGACCTTCACAACAAGAGATTATCCCCAATCTCTTAACCCAAGTGCATCCCAACACTTACAATCTTTTAACTTGATTTTACAAAAAAGATTAAAAATGAATTTCTCTCACACAATGTATTTGATCACAAATGAAAGCTCAATGCCTGAATGAATGTGATGAATACAAGGATTTAAAGCTCAAAGAAAGTTGTATTATCAATATTTTGTTCAATGATGATCGTTGGAATTCATCTTGTTTGAATTGGATTGAGCTTATTTATAGTTGGAACTGAAAAACTAGCCGTTATTGACTGTCTGCCCGTAAACAGATCGCCGTTAACTATAAACGGTTAACCGTTTATTCTAGTCAAAGTTACCGTTGAGCTAAATTTCAAATAAATGGTTGACCGTTTGTCACTATCGGTTTACCGTTAATTTCTAGAGACCTGCAAAATAAATTTGGCTTAACCGTTCTCACTAAACGGTTCAAGGTTAGCAATATGAAAATAATCGGTTCACCGTTTTTAGTAAACGGTTCACCGTTATTTTTCAGAATCATCATTTTAACAATACTTTGCAGAACATGCTTTCTTAAAATTATTGGTTAGCCGTTTTCAGTAAACGGTTAGCCGTTTGCTATAGTGAAATTATTTTCTAAAATTATAGTTTTACCCCCAAAACGTTCTATAATTATACTATGTCCCAAATCGTCATAAAACTTTACAAATAAGTCCCATTTCCAGAGTTTCAAAACTTTTTTCAATTTAAACCATTAATTGAAAACAACCAATTTCATAAAATCATTTTTCCATTAAGTATAAAACCTTTATATTATGAAAATAATGATTTATTTAAAATAATTTGAGCTTTTAAAAACTTAATAATTCTTAATCTTGTTTGTTATCATCAAAATTAACATTATGGATACATGTATGCTAACATGGTCCAGTCTCATTAGATAGGCCTGTTGGCTTTGTTCTAGTCCCATATAGGGATAGCAAAAAATCCCTACAAGCACAAGGGACTGTTACGTTAAAATTAGGCATCAGGTGTAATTTTATCCATATTTTATAAAAAATTGAATACGGATATAAATTTTTATACCTATTCATTATCATTAGGTGCATTAGGTATAGATATAAAACACTAATACTTGTACGCAATTACTAAACCCTTTGACCATTGTCGACTTATTTATTTTAAATATTTTAAAAATTAAAAGTAACAGCTAAATCAAATAAATTCTAAAGTAAAAAAATTAAAACTCTAAAATGTAAACATTAGCAGTTAATAGCTTAGTATTTGGATAGACCATCCTAGACATTTATTTAGAGATTTTAGTTGTTTAATGCACTACTCATTTGTTAGTCGATCTATAATCTTGACCTAATCGGAAATTAATGAGAATTGAATAATATTTAAATCAAGGTTAGTCAAAGGAGTGAAGGCTGGACAAGGAAATGCCAACATGAAGCCTTTTATTAATTAAAGTTGAACTTAACAATTATCAGATTATAGTGAATATTTACTTAAAATTCAAAATGATTTTAGAATAAATGTATAATTTAGGGTGGAAAGTGTGGAGTATATTGAGAAAAGTTGCAGCATAAGAGCAATTTTTATTGCGAACTTGGAACTGAACCTTGCAACTTAATGCCCTTCCCTACATTTCCTACATCTAACAATATAGTAAAATATATAGGCTGCATATTCATCATCTATATACAGTCTACATTTCCTTCTGTGTTTCTTAGGAAAAACAAAATATTTGTTTTTTTAGTAGATAGTCGATGCTTCCAATGCGCATCAACACCGTCACGCAGTTATCCTGCAAATTATGACGTCAATTTATAGATAAATGCTTTTACTTGTAAAATTATGATTCATTACTTTTCATATGTTCAGTGTTGATATTATTTTTGGAAAATGAATATTAGATTTGCAAGTTAACTAAGAGTTTCAACAAAAGATAGAGACATTAACAGTTGTACCAAGAGCGCTTCTAATTATTGCTAGCAAGAAGTGCTTAGTTATATAATTATGATATTTACGTACGTGTGTTTGTCTTGAACATTTTTAATATATTGTTGCTTCTATTGTAGGCTATCGTTTGATAAGATGCATTGGAGACTCCTGGATTCATTACTTATTTTTGTAAGACTTTGTATCGTAGGCTTGTATTTGCATTTGTGTACACTTTTAATTTTTGACTTGGAGACTTGCGGCTTGATGTTAATCTCTCGTTTTCAGTATATAATTTGAACTTTATGGATGGTATCGTGATAATTAATTTTAATGCTTTAATGTTGTAATGAACAATGTTGAATTTTTGTTGACATTGATAAATATCAGGAACATGAGATAAAATATTGACAAATAATCAAATATCACAAAATTATGAAAAAATTAAGCATTACAAATTTGTGACAGCTTCCACCAGTCACAAAACTTGCATCCAACCCATTACTTTATGTGACCGCATTTAGGTGGTTATTTATTTTGGTGACCGTTACTACCTTTTGTTACTGCACGCCAAAAATACAGTTAAAAAGAATTTGCAACGGTTACAAAGCTTATATGTAACCCCTCTTTGCCGTTACAAAGCTGTCATATCTTCTGCGTGCAAGGCGACAACAGTGTCCTCAAGTGACCTGGAATTGCAGAATCTCTTGGTACTAGAGAAGAGAATTTTATATTTGGAACTACTCCCTACAGGAAATTCACATCAAGATCAATCTCCACAATTCACAGGAAAGAGAAGTGCTCATTATTATTCATTTGTTGAGGAGAAGCTACTGATTTGTCAATAATAATATGTCCATCGAATCAATTTAGATGTCAAAGAATATCAACGAAGAATCAGTAATATCATGAGATTGACGTTCTTCAAATTTCGTATATGGTTCAAATAAGTAAACAAAAGCAACTTCAAGGATCAATAATAAGTATTAGTACCTAAATAATTGAGCAAAAAGTCTTTGTGTCTAAAATTATTCTTAATTAATTAAGAAATAAAATCATTAATTTTTTTAAAAATAATTATTATTACTATTTACTTTGGGATAAAAAAATTAAAGAAATAAAATTAATAAAATATAAATATATTTTTTAGTTAGCAATCAAACATGATTAGATAACTTTATCTTTGCTCATTCTTATGGTTCCTATAAAAGAAATAATTTTTTTTGTGTATTATAAAAAAAAAGAACACACACCATTCACAAGGACAATCGAAGGTAACGAATTTTTTTTTCCTTCTTGCTCCTAATGATAAATGATTGATAAAAATGAGTAAAGGTAAAGTTGTCTTATCATGTTTGACATGAATCACATGATTTTAATTTTTTTTTTTCTGTCCTACATCGCCAAAACTGAAAATTCGTAGGTTTAATTAAAAAAAGAAAAATTAGCATTGCACCACCTTTGTTTTGCCTTATATTCATCCAATCACTACAAAATTTTAACATGTTTTCTACACCACCTTTCTTTTTAAATTTGTATCAACTAGCCACTTTTAAACTAACACCGTTAAATAATTTAAATGAAATGATAATTTTACCCCTAAATAAATTTAAAAAATATTTTATTTTATAAAAACTTTGAAAATTAAGAAAATTATAATTATAAAAATACCCCTAAATTTAATAAAAATAAATCTCAAATAGAGGTGCTTAGCTGATTTTCATTAAATTTAGGTTTTGCAAAATTTTAATAATTACATTATTTTTTATTAAAAAACTGAATTAATTTATTAAAAATAAATCCCAAAATTTTAACAATTTAATGGATTTTTATTAAATCCCAAAATTTGTAATAATTTTATAATTATACTTTTTATTTTGATTTTATTAAAAATAAAAATTATAATTTTAGGTTTTATTTTTATTAAAATTAGAGGTATTTTTATAATTATAATTTTTTTACTTTTCAAAGCTTTTATAAGATAAAATAGTCTTTTAATTTATTTAAAAGTAAAATTGTCATTTCATTTAAATTATTTAATGGTGTTAGTATAAAAGTGACTAGTTGATACAAATTAAAAAAAAAAGTGGTGCAGAAAATATGTTATAATTTTATAGTGGTTAATAAATATAAGACAAAATAGAGATGGTGTAGTAATAATTTTTCTTAAAAAATATATATTTTATGCGCCCAGGCAAACACTGCAAATTGACGTGCATGGGCTGAAAAAAATAATTTAGCCCAGGAAAAGCCCCCGGGCCACGTTATGTTGAGAAGCATCCTTGGTAACAAGATCCAAGCCCCGGAAAATTTTCTCGCACTCGTGCGAGCGGCTGAGACACGTGTGGAGCTCTCAATAGGATCCAGATTCCTCATGGAATTGGGCCGATTGCACAGTTATTCATGTGCTTTCATAAAGCAACTGAACGGGGCTTACAATCTTGCGGTTCATTCTTTTCTTTAATAAAATGATATAAAATATTATTTATTTATTAATTTAAAAGCTCTGTGAAAAATAACGAAGCTTTCATATTATTTGGCAGCATCTTGAGTAGAGTTTTTAATTATTAAATAAGTTATTTTTTCTTCACTTTTAAAAAATTTCAACTTTGGGCTATTTGAGAGTAGAGGTTTTAGAACTTTTTTAAAGAGTTGAATTTTTTAAAGTATTTTGAAGTACTCTTATAGTTTATTTCGCAATCTTATATCATTCATTTCATAATAAAATTTTAAAAGCTTGTCTATTTGAATAATTTTATAATTTTTAACAATATCTTTCATTGACGACCAAATAACACAATTTTTTAATATAAAAGCTTTGTTTATTAAAATTCTACTAATAGAAGCTCTACTTAATTAAACTTATTTTAAAATGTATATCAAACGAAGTCTAAAAAACTCAAATGACATGTCATGATTTTATACAAAAGCTTTGCAAAGATTTGATTAGAATAGGATCCAAATTCTAAATAATGATTGGAGTACAGTCATGTTTAATGGTTCTAAGATAATTTTGAAGGATTAGATTATTGAGTAGTGATCACATGAGCGATGTCGCTTTTCTTATGGAGAGGGTATCGCATGAGTTCAGCTCTTATTGGGAGAGTTGTGGCTCTCACTTCTTACTCGATCAAAATCCTTAAATTATTTGACAAATTTTGGTCCAATTATAATTAAACTTAAACTCATATATTTTAAATAAGTTTAATTATGAATATTGATTTCATGATATAAATTTGTATATTTATACTACCTGTCTCTTATACACATCGAAATGATAATTTTACCCCTAAATAAATTAAAAAAATATTTTATTTTATAAAAACTTTGAAAATTAAGAAAATTATAATTATAAAAATACCCCTAAATTTAATAAAAATAAATCTCAAATAGAGGTGCTCAGCTGATTTTCATTAAATTTAGATTTTGCAAAATTTTAATAATTACCTTATTTTTATTAAAAAATTTAATGGATTTTTATTAAATCCCAAAATTTGTAATAATTTTATAATTATACTTTTTATTTTGATTTTATTAAAAATAAAAATTATAATTTTAGGTTTTATTTTTATTAAAATTAGAGGTATTTTTATAATTATAATTTTTTTATTTTTCAAAGCTTTTATAAGATAAAATAGTCTTTTAATTTATTTAAAGGTAAAATTTTCATTTCATTTAAATTATTTAATGGTGTTAGTGCAAAAGTGGCTAGTTGATACAAATTTAAAAAAAAAAGTGGTGCAGAAAACATGTTAGAATTTTGTAGTGGTTGAATAAACATAAGACAAAACAGAGATGGTGTAGTAATAATTTTTCTTAAAAAATATATATTTTATGCGCCTAGGCAAACACTGCAAATTGACGTGCATGGGCTGAAAAAAATAATTTAGCCCAGGAAAGCCCCCGGGCCACGTTATGTTGAGAAGCATCCTTGGTAACAAGATCCAAGCCCCGGAAAATTTTCTCGCACTCGTGCGAGCGGCTGAGACACGTGTGGAGCTCTGAATAGGATCCAGATTCCTCATGGAATTGGGCCGATTGCACAGTTATTCACGTGCTTTCATAAAGCAACTGAACGGGGCTTACAATCTTGCGGTTCATTCTTTTCTTTAATAAAATGATATAAAATATCATTTATTTATTAATTTAAAAGCTCTGTTAAAAATAACGAAGCTTTCATATTATTTGGCAGCATCTTGAGTAGAGTTTTTAATTATTAAATAAGTTATTTTTTCTTCACTTTTAAAAAGTTTCAACTTTGGGTTTTTTTTTTTTTTTGAAAAGAAAGTAAACCTTTCATTAATCACAACACCTTGAGTAAACCATACAATTCTGCTGGAATATTTCCCAGCCACATACAGGGAGAGTTTTTCCCCAAAGCTATCTTAGCTAGGTAATGGGCACAAGCATTACAATGTCTTAGAATGTGATTGACAACAACTTTCTGGAAGTTCTTCATCTGGTTTTGGATGGCCAGAATTGTCCAAAAATTTTCTGATCTGCTGCCCTTGGTGTTGTTCACTAGCTGGACCACCTCTAAACAATTTGACTCAACGATCAAAGAGGTTACATCCGCACTTCTTGCCAGCTGAAGGCCCCAAAGCACAACCTCTGCTTCAGCCATGCTAACTGACCCCTTTAGTAGGTTCTGATTTACCCCAGCCGCAACTATCTTTCCATTAGAGTCTCTAATCACAGCTCCCACTCCTTCACTCAGATTCTTTGAATTAATAGCAGCATCCACGCTAACTTTAAAAACATTCTCTGGGGAGGGGGGGGGGAGCCACTCTTGCTGCTTCTCTTTTCTGAAGATAGAGATATGAGCTTGCTCGGGCTTCCTAACTCTTTGAAATGCTGTCACCACAGACTCCGCTTTAGCAGCTGAGATAATAGGATTAATCTGCTTGCCATCGAAGATACATTTGTTCCGAGCATACCAAGCAGACCAGCACAGAGCTACCATTAATTCCATATCTGATTTCCTCAGCTCCTGAGCCATATTTTGCAGAGTACTGAAAATGTCCTGAGCATTGAGCATTAGCTTCTAAGCTAGGGGCTGAAAAGGGGGACTGGAGCCAAATCTTTCTCGCAACCTTGCACTCCAAGAGAGCATGGCTGATAGTCTCAATGCTAATTTTGCATCGCTTACAAGTTGGCTCTTCCACTACCTTCCTTTTCCACAGATTTTCCGCCGATGGAAGCAGATTATTTGAGGCCCTCCACATGAAAATTTTAAGCTTCTCAGGCAGCTCTAGTGACCAAAGGGCACTCCAGTACTGGTTGGAAGCCTCTGAGCAGCTGGTGGAATCTGGAAATTTTGATCTCAATGCTAGCTGGTACCCACTCTTGACAAAGTAGTTCCCTCTTTTGTCGTAATGCCAAAGCACTTCATCTTCCGCTTGCTCAGCTGGGAGGGAAATCTTGAGGATCTCTGCTGTGTCTGCATCCATGAAGTGTTGCCGAAGCTTTGCAAAGATTTGATTAGAATAGGATCCAGATTCTAAATAATGATTGGAGGAGTACTGTCATGTTTAATGGTTCTAAGATAATTTTGAAGGATTAGATTATTGAGTAGTGATCACATGAGCGATGTCGCTTTTCTTATGGAGAGGGTATCGAATGAGTTCAGCTCTTATTGGGAGAGTTGTGGCTCTCACTTCTTACTCGATCAAAATCCTTAAATTATTTGACAAATTTTGGTCCAATTATAATTAAACTTAAACTCATATATTTTAAATAAGTTTAATTATGAATATTGATTTCATGATATAAATTTGTATATTTATACTACTTTACAATTACTAATAGAATGTTTTGAGATAATTATTTAAATTTATATTAGTAGTTTCAATCATCTAATTTTATTTATAAATTATCAATTAGTCCAATCTAATCCTCACTAAATAATTTTGTTCATTCCTATCAAATTCAGTTTAATACAACCTTATTTAGTGATCATATATTCTGTTTAATCCAGCTTACCAACTGTGAATCTTGCATTCCCCCTATAATCCAGCATGGCACACTTTTGATCTTTTAGTTTTAACCACTCACAATCTATAACTACTTATTGCTTGATTGCCGTATACCTATTTAATTTTAACAGATATTAGTCAAAATTTCACTACATAACTAAACCACTGTTTTTTATTCTCTTCCGGCAATAATTACTTTTGTTTCATTTCTTTTATTCTTGAGAGCTGGGTAATAATTTAATAATGTTTATGCATTTGTTACTCATTACGTTTGAGGAGAAATTCCAGAGGAGCTGGGGAATGTTGCAGAATTGGAGATGTTATGGCTACAAAATATTTCTTAACTGGAATCATTCCTTCATTAATCTTCAATCTTTCTACCCTATTGAACTTGGATTTGTGATGTAATAACTTAGCATGTGTCTTCACTAATAATATGCATGTCTGACATCTATATAAAATATTTGGCATTGAATCACTACTTATCTTTATATAATTGAAGATGTCGACGCTAACAAATAATTTCTTAATAGGCATTATTCCTTCTCAACTTGGGAATCTATCATCACTTCAAAAAACTTTATCTTAGCCATAACCAGCTCCCTGATTCTTTCCCTTCCTTCATCTTAAGCAAGTCTTCTTTACTAGCTAATATTTATTTTGAATATGATAGGTTATTTGTTGACCTCCCAACAAATATTTGCTACAATCTTCCTCTACAAAAATTATCTTCGTCAATCAATGATTTCTTGACCAATCTTAAGGAGTTATATCTTGACCAAAACAGACTCCAGGGTAAGCATGATCATAGACTTTATATTTATGTCAATTTTTTATTCATTACTCGTAGTATTTCACCTTGACCACTAATGCTCATTCCTAGAATAACAGGAAGGTTGATATAAAGATTAGAAAATATTTATTTGCTCGAAAATTAATCGTGTTTAAGCATTTCAATTGCGAACATTGAAATAAATGTTGATAATAACTTTGAATCTTTTTTTTAATATTTGAGAAGAGAAATATAGGGATCTTCTCCTAATCTAATCTTTTCTAAATTTTGTCATTTAAGTTTTTCTAAGACTTGGATTTAATTTATATTAGAATTAGAACACATCGTATTATTGCCTAATTATTTTAATAGCTCTAAGATTAACCGATGTCTAACAAGCTTTAACCTTCAATTTCTTTCACTCTGTTCTTTTTTCTCTTTATCTTTCCTATTGAATTTTCTTCTATTTCGTGTTCACCCAACAAACTTTGATAACCAATAAAGCTAAATTAATTGCTGATGATTGCAAATAGAAATTGTCTTCAATTGATGTTGTCTACTTCAAGTAGCTTCAATTGTTGTTGCAGAATACCGATAACAATAATGCATTCAAATTTAATCTAATTCCATGATATAAATTCCTAAAAGAATTAAGAATTAATGAGCAATGTTTCTTCTTTGCTCAAGTGTTACACAGAAGTCCAAAGTTTGTGATATTCAAAGTAGTAGAGAAGAAGAAGCGAGAAAGTTTGTGATATTCAAAGTAGTAGATAAGAAGAAGCGAGAAAGAAGTAGCAGTTTGTGATAATAGCCGTTAAGTTTCAGACATTTATTTAGGCATGAAAACTTATGTTTTGATTTTTAGGGTAAAAATTCGTTTAATCCATGTATATTGAAGTTAATGTCTATTTGGTCCTTATATTTTCAAAAATACTTCAATTCATTCCTGCCATTTAACTATTGACACCTCTATCGGTACTTTTTGTTATTTTTTTTAATAATATTACCCTCTTATAATAATATTTTTTTTGGACATTAATAAAAAGAAAAAAGTTAAATTATCAATTTAATCCCAAAAATAAAATAGAAACGAAAAGAATATATACTAATTTTTTCCACTCTGCTTTAATGTATTTTTTTTCAATGTCCAAAAAAATTGGTAGTTTAATTTTTTTACAATATTAATTCTTTTTGGACATATGTGAGCTTCCACAAAAATTATATATATATATATAAAATATTATTTTGGGGTTAAAATAGTAGTTTCTTTTTTTCTTTTTATTAATATAAACAAATTATTGTAAGAGAGTAACATTATAAAAGTAAGCCAAAAGGAACAAAAAGTAACAACAGTAGTGTCAATTGTTTAACGGCAAGGATATTTTGAGGTGTTTTTAAAAATACAAAGACTAAACAAGCACTAATTTTAAAATATAGGGAATAAATAAACTTTTATCATGATTTTTAAAAAAGCCAAGTTTGAAATAAATTAACCTAGCTAAAGACTTGAATGACATGTGTCATGATCTTATACAAAAGCTTAGGAGATATTAGATTAGGAGAAAATCCAAATCCTAGATAAAAATTAGAGTAGTACACTATAAAGTTGGGGCACATTTAGTTGTTACGAGATAATTTTAAGAGATTAGATTGTTGAGTAGTGATCACATGAGCGACGTCTGCTTGTATTCAGTTGTTATTCGGAGAGCTATGAGTCTCGCTTCACATGTCTCCTAATTAGAGTTGGACACGTGCAACATCACTCTCCATAAGGCGGCGGTGAGCAACATCACTCTCTCGATCAAAATCCTTAGATTATTTTGACAGATTTTATTCCAATTATAATTAAACTTAAACTTGTATGTTTTCCATAATTTTAATTAATATTATGTATACTAATTCCATGATATAAAAATGTGTATTTATAATACTTCACCATTATTAATAAAATGTTTTGAGATAAATAATTTAATTTATATTAGTATTTTCTAATTATTTAATTTTATTTATAAATTATCAATGAATTCAATCCAATCCACCATAAATAATTTAGTCCAATCGTATCTAATTCAGTCTAATACAATCTTACCTAATCATATATTCAGTTTAATTCAGCATAACAAATGTGAATCTCTCGCATTCTTCCTGTAATCCGACATACCACACATTTTGTCTTTTAGTTTTAACCGCACACACAATCTATCTACTGCCTATTGCTTACTTGCACTATACCTTTTTAATTTTTATAGATATTAGGTAGATATTTCACTGTAAATGCTGGTACATATGTGTGTGTGTGTATATATAGGAAATTTTTAATTCAGGATTTTAAAGTATGAGAAAGTTTGAGAAGACGTCTTATTTTATAATACTATTAAACCTCACAGTTTTAAAGCTTTCTTGAACTTTTCCCACACTTTAAGTTTCCGAACTAGAAAACTACTATATATATACACACACAAAACCAAAGCATTAACGATGTGTAGACGTTCACTAGTGGTTTTTCACTTTTATATTATGTCAGCAAAATTCTTAAATATTCTTCGTCTCTTTGCCTATTTAGAGGATATTTGTCAAGCAACTACATTTTGGATAATTTTCAAAGATTAAACATAATGATAGATATTGCATCAGCTTTGGAATATCTACACCTTGATCATTCAACACTTAGAATTCACTATGATTTAAAGCCGATTGCTAGACGATAATATGGTTGCTCATTTGAATGATTTTGGCATGGCAAAACTCTTACTCAGAGAAGATCAATTATTGACACAAACACAAACACTTGCCACCATAGGCTATATGGCACCAAATTTGTTCCACTTTAAATATTTTTTTCCACTTCTTTAATACTTTCTGATATGTTATTTATTTCTTATAATCTTTATTTGAGCATATTATTGTAAATTATTTTATCTTACTATGTAATTGTTGAAATCCATCCAATATAAAAGAGAAGGACAAGCATCCACAAACGGGGATGTTTACAACTTTGCGATTATGATAATGGAAACATTCAGCTAGAAGAAACTCACAAATGAAATTTTTCATGGAGAAATGACATTAAAACGTTAGGTTAGTGAATTCCTACCCAATTTAGTTATGGGAGTTTCTGATGCGAATTTGCTAAGTCGGGAGGACAAACATTTTATGACCAAAGAGCAATGTATGTCATTTGTCTTAAATTTGGCTATGGAGTGTACTGTGGAATCACCAAAGCAGATGATCAATGCAAAGGAAATGGTAACGAGACTCCTAAAAGCAGAGAATCAATTTGTTGCAACGAACACCATGACTATAGAAAAATATAAATAAATTGAACATTAAAAGCCATAGTTATGACACTGATTTTAAAAGTTATGGTTAACTTTCACATGAACTTGTTCATAGTTAAAAAAAAAAATCATGTAATCATATATAAGTCTCATTACTTTTATAATAAAAAATAAAATTAAAATATTAAAAATATGAACCTGCTAAATCAAAACTTTGATATTAGAGAGAATGCACATTAGTTGCAGCGGTAAATTGTGGTAGTAATATGATATCTAGTGGCTTATAAATTAGAGTGTATGAAAAAATAAGACATATTTAATTTTTTTGTTAAATTATTAATGTTATAATATAAATTTTGAAAAATTGTGGTGGCTTATTTTAAGCTGCTTATGAAAAGTAAATCTCAACCTGTTTTTAAAAACGATAGTAAAATAAAAAAAATTATAAACGAAGTAGTTTTTACGAAATTTATCTAATATTATTTTTATAAAAAATTTATTAAGTTTCTACATTAATCCCAAATGCATACTTAATGTCCCACCATATTATCATTAGTCAATGTCTTATTGTCTTTGCTTTCAGTGACTTTTGTCTTCTTTTTCATTGACTGTGCAACTCGTGATTTCTGAGTTGGGTTGAGTATCGACAAAAATGTTATAACCCATGGAGCACGCACAATTAACTGATGGGCCGCTGATTTCTTCATCTTGGAATTGTTTATTATTTATAATGTCTTATTTTCTTTGGCAATTGTGAATCCTCGAATCATCAAACGAATAGCAAAAACATTTCAACATCTGTTTTCACGTGGAGAGGAATCTTTTCTCGCTTTCACTCCTTTTTTTTTTTTTTTTGATGAGAGGGGGCTTGTCAAAACGAGCTAAAAAGGAACAAAATGAGGTTGCGTAACCCCAAACAAGTTTTGCGACAGAATAGAGTAGATACCCACAGGAGGATTAGAGTAAACGTGCAATCCAAGAGGAGCTGAATGAGCCATATTAGCCATGAAGTACGCAGTTGAATTTGCTTCACGATAAATATGGGAGATAGAAATCTGCTAGTTTCTACTTAGTAAATCCCGGATGGGTACTATTAAAGCATGGAACACGTTGGGAGCGACCACCTGCTTAGAAATCATCTGTGTAATGCTAAGACTAACCACTTCCACCAACAACCGATTTATGCCTACATCCAAGCAAGAGTTAGGCCCTGAAACAATCCCCAAAGCTCAGCCATAAGCACTGAACACTTCCCAATTTTCATACAAAATCCAGAAATCCAGTGGCCGACAGAGTCTCTAAGAACCCCTCCCGCTCCTGCTTCCCAACCATTCTTACACGAGCCATCTGAGTTTAATTTGCACCATGGCCATGGCGGCAGCATCCATTGAATAAAGATTGCTTTTCTCTGCGGCTTCTGGCTTAGCAAGGAGTTATTAACTCTGTAAATTTCAGAAGCTGTAGCCATAGCATCCATGTAGATGGTTGAACTATCCACCAACTTTCCTGCAAATAAAAAATGATTCCTCCAGAACCATAGCCTCCAAACTGCCACACCAAAAATACAGTCCCAAGGGAGGGAAGAAACAATCAGCCCGTTAATATGCAAGTTACCAGCAATCCAGTCCCGAAGATTCGAGTTGAAGAAGAAGTTATGATTTTCCTTTGGGACCAGCTTACACCAAAACTGTTTAATGTAGCTGCAGTCTCTCAAAGCATGAAGAATGTCTTTAACCGCACCCCACACCTATCACAATCCAGAGAAACATGAATATGATGCCTTGCAAGCTCGTCGTGAGTTTTTAGCTTCCAAAGGAAGATGCGGATGGATTGAGGCCCCTTCCAACTCCATGGAAGCTTCCAGATTCTGTCATGAGCAACAAGATGATGATAGCAAAGGGAGGCGTAAGCTGAACGAACCGTAAACATACCTCTTGGATCAAAGCCCCAGAAAATTTTATCAGCCCCAAGCTGAGGTGCCGGAGGCATGATGGAAGCAATTTGCATGAGAATGTAATGTGGCAAAAAATGCTCAAAACTCGACCAGTTCCATCCCCCATTTCTATTCGTGCAATCGCTCACAGAGGTGTTGATAAGATCTTGAGGAGTCGGCTGGATAGCAAGGCTGAACAAGGGATTATATCTCATAACCCAACAATCTAACCAGAAGCGAGTTCTAGCTCCATCACCAATAGACCAACGAGCACCATGCACCGTTGCCACCGACGTGCTTCGGATAGCCTGCCAAATCCGAGACCCCGGCTTATCTGGAAGGGATCTTGGTAAGGTTCGAGGCTCCAGTCCATATTTGGAACATAAAACTTTCACCCACAGCTTGTTCGAGCACAACCTCCCAACTCAATTTCATCAACAGCGCCTGGTTCATCTCGTCTATTTTTTTAAATCCCAGGCCTCCATGATTTTTCGGCATGCAAATCTTGTCCCACCCCACCATACTCATCTTATGACTCTTGGAATTCCCATCCCAAATAAAACGCCTACAAGCTTTATCTATTTTATGCCTGACCTGAGGAGGTAGTAAGGTCGTTTGCATGGCATAAACAAGCATTACTTGCAGGACTGATTGAGCCAGGGTGACTCGTCCAGCAAAGGAAAGATGAGCCGCATTCCACCCAGTAAGCCGCTTTTCCACTTTGTCAAGAATGGATTGATATGTGTCTTTATTCACCCGCGAGTGGAGTAAGGGCATTCTAAGATAATCCCCCCAGTTCTTCGTGACCGAAACTCCCAAAGTAGTACCTATGAGATTGGCCTCCCTCATAGCAACATTATTAGAAAAGAAAACTTTCGTTTTAAATTTATTGACTTTAGCTTTCGAACTCCTACAATAACTATCCAGAACAGCTTCAACAATATAAGCTTGATCAATCCATCATCGCTTGGGTTATGCCATGACTCAACCGCTCGATGCAAAGGACAAAAAGATAGGGCGATAGAGGGTCTTCCTGACGGATACCTCTCCCCGGGGAGAACGCCTCTGTAGTCTCACCATTCCACAAAATACTCATACTAGCTGAAGTTACGCAATCCATAATTAATCTAGATAAATGAATTGGAATACCAGTCTGCTGAAGCGTATAAAAAATGAAGTCCCAATTTAGTCGGTCATAAGCCTTCTCTAGGTCAACCTTAATGGCCATAAATCCTTTCTTGCCCATTTTTCTACGCATGGAATGGACTACTTCCTGAGCTACAACAATATTATCAATTATATGTCTCCCAAGAACAAAGCTTGTCTGATGGGGGCCTATTAGATTGGGCAGCAGCGATTGTAGGCGATTCGCTATAATTTTAGTCACCGTCTTATAGGCCACTGTGCATAAACTTATGGGCCTAAACATCTTCAAGCTAGTAGGGTGTTCCTCTTTAGGAATCCATACCAGGAGGGTAGTATTGATCTCTTTTGGGACCTTGCCCGAGGTAAAAATATCGTCAATAAGCCTGCAAAAAGACGGACCAACAACATGCCATTGGCATTGATAAAATATAGCATGTAAACCATCCGTACCTGGGGCTTTCAGCGGCTTCATGCTAAACACAGTGCTTTTAATTTCCTCCCTCAAGATTGGGGCTGCAGCACTATCAACGTCATGAGGATCCAAGGCTGGGAAAAGATTGGGGACATGATAGTTTTGATAAGTTGTGGATTCACTTTTAAATAAGTCGGCAAAGTATTCCATTGCATGCCTCCTTATATCTTCCTCTTCGTAAAGCCAATTCCCCGAATTTCCTCGGATAGCCTCAATTCTATTTCACTGCCTTCGAGCAATAGTTTTTTGGTGAAAAAAACTTGTATTTCTATCTCCATGCAGAAGCCAATCCTTTCGAGATTTCTGAAGCCAAAGAATTTCCTCCTGGCTCATCACCGTTTCGAGCTCATTTCGCAAGCGGGCCTCCAAACGCATCAAACTGCAAGAGCTACGAATCTCTAATGTTGCTTGAATTCCATTGATCCGAGCCAGAAGCCTGTGTTTTCTCTGAAAGATATTCCCAAACACATTTTGATTCCAGGCTTTTACCTCTTGAACAAACTGGGAAGCTGCTGCACTATAATGGATTTGCGAATTCCACACCCGCTTAACAAAATTGCTGAAATGATCGTGCGTTAACCAAGCAGCCAAAAAGCGGAATGGCCTGTTCCTCTTATGGTCAGCCCCATCTCTATCAAACCGAACCAACACCGGCCTGTGATCCGAGGCAACCTTCGGAAGGTGGAGCACCGAATTCTCCGTATGTTGCAGCAGCCAGTCACTGTTACATAACGCTCTATCAAGCCATTTAAGGAGCAAACTACGAGCCCAAGTAAATCTTGGACCTTTGAATTTTAAGTTAAAAATTTGGTTCCCATCAAACCATTTCCGAAAAAGATTACACACTCCTAACTTCCTACTAACGCCTCCCTGCGTTTCCGAAGCATATAAGATAGAGTTGAAGTCTTCGCCAATCAACCAAGGGCCTTGAATTAAAGATGCAATATTCTCTATATGACACCATAACTCTCTGCGTAGCATTGGATTCGGACTGGCATACACTGTCGTTACCCACGACACAAAAGCCTTGTTCTTACAAATTTTAAAGTGAATAAATTGCCTATGATTAAATGAAACCTCCACCTCTATAGAGCTTCTCCAAAGAATCCAAATTCCTCCAGAGAAACCCACAGCTTCCACTCGGTGGGAGCGAGCAAAACCGCTTTTCTTTATAAAGTCATCAGCTTTAATCCTACTAATCCGAGGTTCCATCAAAACCACCATCGATGGGTTATAATTCTTAACGATTGTCCTAAACGATCGCCTGAACTCTCCGGAGGCTACCCCTAGGACATTCCAGAACATGATACTTATTGACATATAAAAATGCGAAGAGAGGACAGAAGCCTGCTACTACTGTCCAGTGACATCCTCCATCAACGCCAACGACGTTTCGTGAACCATCGAGTCATCATCATCAGCCATTCCATCCCCATCATCACCAATCATAGGTACGGTTGGATGGGTATGAGCATTACCACCTTCCGTCCCCCGAAGGATGTTTTGATCATCTGGAGGTTCAGCTAAATGTTGTGGGTCTGGTCCTTGTCTCTCCATGTGATCCGTGGCTATTTCCCTAACATCCCCTTTAAGAAGGGTTTGGGAGGAGCAAAAGACCACTGTATGATTAGCAGGATCTAAGGTAGTTTCGAAAGGGAGAACACGTTGGTTACTAGAAGTATGCTGGGGGAAAATGTGTGGTTTGAAGTTTTGGTTTGCATGGGGTAGGGTAGTTATATCCTCCTCCCTGATATTGAAAGCACTAGGCTGGAAAGGGTTAACGGTGGAAGTCGCTGGGGCATTTGGTTTCCTACTCTGAGGTCGTGCTGCCACATGCTTATTCTGCGGTTTACGGCGAGCCAAGGTCGTTGCTGTGTGTCCTGTATTGGATGTAAAGGTAAGGTTAGAGACGGGTCTAAAAGGCTGGCGTGAGGTGGAAGGGAAATCTATGCAAGCTGCTTGCCCATTGTTGCCATCTTCATCCGAGACTTGAGCTAAAATTTGAAACCTTGAGGTGCTAGCTCCAGCAAACTCCCTATTTCGATTTGAAACACCAGAATTCTCCTTACCAATTTGAGGCTTCCATCCTCTCTTGGTGGCAATCATCCAGGGACCAAATGGTTCAACATTGCTCTCATCTTTACAGCCACTTCCTGATGTCCAAAACCCGCATTCCCCGGCTTTGACCGTTGAGGTTGATCAACAACTTCAGGGTTTGTCGAAATCCTAGCCTCCGTGCAATTGTTACTGCTATGCCCATAACGACCACACTCATAATATAGTATTGGCAATCCCTCGTATTCCACCTTCTGAATCTTCCCATCCAACTCAAACTGAGACACCAGTGGCCTAGTTAGAGAGATACTCACTGCAAGACGGGCAAATCTTCCACGAGTTGAGGAGGCTATGGTCGAGTCAATTTCAATCAAAGTGCCCACTAACTGACCCAGCTTCTATAAGATTTTTTGGTTATAGAGATGAACAGCAAGTCCAGGAAGGCGGATCCACACCGTGACTTGATCAAGAGCCGTGTTTGTGAAGTCAAAAGAAGGCGTCCATGGCTACACCGTTAAGTAGTGACCCATTATAAGCCACGGTCCCTTAGTTAGGGCATTTACAGCATCCCTTACCGTGCGGAATCAAACCAAATAATAATTGTTTTCCAAGTCAATCACTGAAAACCCCATGGCTGATTTCCACATGACATTCAGTCTGTTACAAAGAGCTCTGTAGCCAATTGGGCATCCAAGTAACTTCACAATAACCGAGTTCTTCCAAGGTTCACTCAACTTTGCATGAACCCTAGCCGAAAACTTAATGGATGGCATGGTTCCCTCGCTGGTTTCAATAATGTCTCCTTCCTCAAAATCCCAATCCTCTGTTCCGCCTCCAACTCCTTGCTCCATCGCTTGCGTCGCATTCACTAGGGTTTCTTTATACGAGACCTGCACAGAGTTAATACCAGCATGATCTTCGTCACGAAACCTCGCTTTTTTTTGTTGTTCTAGCCTCTCTAAGCGGCGGGGGAAGAGTCCAACCGAAGGTAGGGTTTCCTCCACGTCCGAGGATTTCGAAGCTTTCCATGCATGAAAAGTTAAAGTCGCTTTCACTCCTTTATTTTCATGCCGAGAGAAATTTCGGTTTCATTATAAATAATAAATAATTGGCTTTGCAATTATTCAATTATTTATAATAAATACTTAAAAAGCACTCACGAGTGTCACATTGGCTTTGCGATTCATGACTTTCTTTAATTTTTATGTTTTTAGGGTAATTTTATGAATTAAAATTTTTCATTAATATCTCCAAGATTGTTATTGTAAGGTATTACCATCAAAACGAAAATATTAAAAGTTGGAACCTAATATATTTAATAAGAGAAGTTTTTTGAAGTATTTTTCAATATATAAAAATTAAATAAACTCCTAAATTAAAACATAAGAACTAAATCATATTTTTAAATTTTTTTATTTTATCAAATATCTGGGTAATGTTAAAAATCTAATAAACAAGATGCATGTAACTTACAACCCTCTCACATAAATAGTGAGTGAGCCCACATCATTCACTATTTATGTGAGAGAGTTGTAAGTTACATACATGTAAGTTAGCATTAGCCAATAAACAAAGCTCTAGGCATTGAATAGCTTTTTCATTAAATCCGATGGCTGAATCCCAAAAAGTTGAAAGTTTTGATTGGATCCACATAATAAGAAGAGACGAAAATATCTAGTGATTCGGAGTGGACCTGAAGGAGTGACTTAATGCAACGCGTTCTCCGAAAATTATATTACACCTCTGACAAATTCTGTATGTATGAATTAACTATTATGTTTTGAAAATTTTCGCAAATAAAAGTAATATAAACATTATTACTATTATTATTTTTTGAAAACGAGTTTTCTTTCTTTTGCTCTTGCATTTGCTCTGTATTTCATCATCGTTCAATCTCAATCTCTTGCAAGTTTATTATTAGTTACGAAATTCTGTAGGATTGCATGCACATGACGCCTTTGCAAACATTTTTTTTCCAGAGAAAATTTTAAAAATTTAGTTCTGTCATCATCCCTAATAAAAGTGAAATGAAAATAGTGCTAATTGTAACCCATAAAGCACACATAATTAACAGGCCACTAACTTCTTCTTCTTAAAAGAGAATTATCTATTGCTCAAAGAGAATTTCCATATTAGCCAATCATAGGTGATAAAAATTTCCAATTTCCACATGAGATATTCATAATTTGGAGGAAAAAAAAACCAATTCAAGTTAAAGATCAGAAATGAGTGTCCCTCACAAATACAATTGAAGCCACATATTTTTTCCTTTTTGGTTATATTTTTATTGGCACTTGTAAATCCTTGAATGATCATACCAATAGCAAAAACACTCAAACATCTATTGTTCTATTAAGAACTGTTAAATTCCTTCAATGAATATGAATACTTATATAAAAATAATAATCGGTTTCATTGTCTCTTCTTTCATTGACTTAGGCAATTTGTCGTCAACTTATAACGTCCTCATTGACCCGCGAAGAACTTTATTACCCAACGCCAATACTTTGATGAAAGTGACACCACCGGTTCGTAAATTATCTCAAATTCAGAAAAAGCATATAGAAATATAATTTTTTTTCTAGGAGCATTATATGTCCTGTTACTATATATGGAGAAAACTTTTTTTTTTTAATGAGTAGAACTATTTTGCGATAAATTAATAGGATGATTATAAAGGAAAACAAAACTTACTGCAATCATCCTGAGTGTGGACCTGAAGGACTGGCTTGACGCAGCGGGTCCACATAAAATTATTGCACCTTTCAATAAGTTATGAGCATAGTCTTTTCACTCCTCTATTTTCTTTCTTGCTGCTTCTTCGAAATTTGGGTTTCATTATATATACTTGGAAGCAGCTATGAGTGTTCTTGCATTATCAACCAACTAAGCACACACTTACAGTCTAAATATTCTAGTCTCATGGAAAGAATTCCTTCTGCCCAGATGATGATCAGATTTCTCTTACTCCATTGCTTGATACTTTCCTTCATGATTGCATCAGCCAACACTACAAGTATTACCACAGACCAACAAGCCCTTCTTTCCCTGAAAGGTCATGTAACTGATGATCCAGCCAATTTCTTGGCTAGAAATTGGAACACAAGTATCTCTGTCTGTAATTGGACGGGCGTCACTTGTGATGTCCGTACTCATAGAGTGACAGCCTTGAATATATCTGGGTTAAATCTCACAGGCACTATCCCTTCTGAACTTGGGAATCTCTCGTCTCTTCAAACACTTGATCTCAGTTTTAATTGGTTTTCGGGTTCCATTCCCGCCTCTATCTTCAACATGTCTTCTTTACTTTCTATTCGTTTTACAAACAATACACTATTTGGCGAACTCCCACCAAATTTTTGCAATCACCTTTCCAATTTGGAATCCCTATTTCTTAAAAGTAACATATTTCATGGCAAGATACCATCCACTTTATCAAACTGCAAACGGCTGCGAAACATATCTTTATCGCTTAATGATTTTTCTGGGACCATACCAAAAGAAATTGGCAACGTGACAAAGCTTATCGGNAGCGGGTCCACATAAAATTATTGCACCTTTCAATAAGTTATGAGCATAGTCTTTTCACTCCTCTATTTTCTTTCTTGCTGCTTCTTCGAAATTTGGGTTTCATTATATATACTTGGAAGCAGCTATGAGTGTTCTTGCATTATCAACCAACTAAGCACACACTTACAGTCTAAATATTCTAGTCTCATGGAAAGAATTCCTTCTGCCCAGATGATGATCAGATTTCTCTTACTCCATTGCTTGATACTTTCCTTCATGATTGCATCAGCCAACACTACAAGTATTACCACAGACCAACAAGCCCTTCTTTCCCTGAAAGGTCATGTAACTGATGATCCAGCCAATTTCTTGGCTAGAAATTGGAACACAAGTAGCTCTGTCTGTAATTGGACGGGCGTCACTTGTGATGTCCGTACTCATAGAGTGACAGCCTTGAATATATCTGGGTTAAATCTCACAGGCACTATCCCTTCTGAACTTGGGAATCTCTCGTCTCTTCAAACACTTGATCTCAGTTTTAATTGGTTTTCGGGTTCCATTCCCGCCTCTATCTTCAACATGTCTTCTTTACTTTCTATTCGTTTTACAAACAATACACTATTTGGCGAACTCCCACCAAATTTTTGCAATCACCTTTCCAATTTGGAATCCCTATTTCTTAAAAGTAACATATTTCATGGCAAGATACCATCCACTTTATCAAACTGCAAACGGCTGCGAAACATATCTTTATCGCTTAATGATTTTTCTGGGACCATACCAAAAGAAATTGGCAACGTGACAAAGCTTATCGGGTTATATCTTCGAGGGAACCAACTCCAAGGTATGATCAATGAGTTTAATTAATTGATGAAAATTAATAATGTCTCACTTTTATTAATCCTCTCAGCCTATAATTATTTAATTCTATTGAGTAAATTTTTTTTATCTCTCTTCAGGCAAAAGCTTTTTTTATTTCATTTTTTTCTTCTTGAGCGCCGGTTAATAATAAGTTAAAATAGTTAACATATATGTTACTCATGGATTTTAGGAGAAATTCCAGAGGAGCTCGGGAATCTTGCAGAATTAGAGGAGTTATGGCTACAAAATAATTTCTTAACTGGAACCATTCCTTCATCAATCTTCAATCTTTCTTCTCTATCGAATTTGGATTTGTCGGTTAATAACTTGACAGGTAGTTTTGGCTAATAATATGCATTTGTGACATCAATATAAAATATTTGACATGAAATCACTGTTTATCTTTATATAATTGGTGATGTCATCGCTAACAAATGATTTCTTAACAGGCATCGTTCCTTCTCAACTTGGGAATCCATCTTCACTTCAAAAACTTTATCTTAGCTATAACCAGCTCTCTGGTCCAATCCCTTCCTTTATGTTATTTAAGTCTTGTTTACTAGAAAATATTCATTTTGAATATAAAGATATTATTTGCTGAACTCCCAGGAGAACTCCTTGCAAATATTTGCAGCAACCTTCCTTTTTTGCAAATCCTGTTTCTAGACGAAAACAACCTTGACGGCAAAATCCCATCGACTTTATTAAGGTGCAAACATCTACAAACATTGTCTTTGTCGATCAATGACTTCTCTGGAGACATAACAAAAGAAATCGGCAATTTGACCAAGCTTAAGTATTTATATCTTGACCAAAACAGACTCTAAGGTATGTGTGATTTATATTTATGTCATTCTTTTAGTTATCACTCCGAGTATTTTACCTGGACCACTGTGCGCTCGTTCTTAGGATAGCAGGAAGGTCGATAGAAAATTTAAAAAATGTTTATTTGCTCGAAAATCAATTTTGTTTAAGCATTTTAATTGGAAACCTTATAATAAATGTTGACAGTAACTTTGAACCTCTTTGTTAGTATTTAAGCAGAGAAATAATAGATAAAAGGATTTCAATCCTCTCCTATTCTAATCATTCTTAAATTTTTTATAAGATCATGACACATGTTGTTTATGCCTTTCTAAGTCTACGATTTAATTATTTTTTACTTTCCGTATTAAAATTAAAACACATCGTTTCATTGCCTAATTAAAAATCTAAGACTAACAGCTCTAAAATTAACGACCATCTAACAAGCACAAACCTTCTATTTCTTTTACTTTGTTAGTTTTTCTCTTTCTCTTTTCTATTGCATTTTCTTCTATTTTGTGATCACTCAACAACTATTGATAATCTATCAAGCAGATTATATGTTTTTCTTTACTTTCTTTTTTTGTTCATTTTTTTAATTGTCTTTCTAGGGTCCAAAATCAGATGGAGAATTAGAAAGATTGAACAATATCTATAAGTGTGAAAAGTTAAATTAATTTTAGAGATTGCAAATAGAAATGGTGTTCAATTGATGTTGTCTACTTCATCTGTCAGTTGTTATTGCAGAATACCATGACAGTAGCGCATCCAATTTTAATCTAATTCCATGACGTAAGTTTGTAAAAGAATTAAGAATTAATTGGCAATGTTTCTTCTTTGCTTATGTTTATACCAAAAGTTCAAAAGTTAGTGATACAATAAGTAGTAGGGAAGAAGAAGTAAAAAACGAGTAACAGTTTGTGATAATGGCGGTTAAGTTCAGACGTTTATTTAGGCATAAAAAAAAGTGTTTTTATTTTGTAAAGGAAAGTCTAAAATAGATTAATTGTTTTTTAAAACATGAAATCAATATTCTTCCACCATGATATCAATTCATATATTCACTGTAGTAGGACCTAGAAAAATAATGTAAAAATTTAGTTTGAAAAAATTTCTTATGTTCATACAAATATTATATTACTAATTCAAATTAATATTAAAATGAGTGGTTTCTTATTTTTTTTTAATTTAATAATGACATGAATAATGGAATTATTAATATTTATATTTAATTAAAAAGAATAAAAATTTAAAATTTTATTAACATTTATCTAAGTATAATAATTAATCTTAAACTCATATTTAATAATTTTAATTATGAATACTCATTTCATGATTTAAAAGTGTGTAATTTATTATTAAAAATAAATTTGAATTATTTTTTGTTTCAAAATACAGGTGAGATACCGCATGAAATCGGTAATCTCCATAATCTAGAATGGATGGCGTTTAGTTTTAACAAATTAGTTGGTGTTGTCCCAACTACAATCTTCAATGTGTCAACACTCAAATCACTTCATCTTCAGAGTAACTCACTCTCGGGAAGACTTGCATCAAGCGGAGACGTCCGACTTCCAAATCTTGAAGAACTTCACTTGTGGGGTAATAATTTTAGTGGCGCAATTCCTAGTTTCATCTTCAATGCTTCTAAGCTCTCCAAACTAGCATTGGAAGAGAACTCATTCTCCGGTTTTATTCCAAACACATTTGGCAATTTAAAAAACCTTAAGTGGCTTGGTTTAAATGATAATTATTTGACATCTTCAACTTCAGAATTGAGCTTTCTATCCTCGTTGTCAAATTGCAAGTATTTAGAGTATTTTAGCTTCTTCGATAATCCACTAGATGGCACTCTTCCAAGGATGTCTATTGGTAATCTTTCTCATTCTTTGAAAATCTTTGGCATGTCCGAGTGTAATGTTAGTGGCGGCATCCCTGAAGAGATCGGCAACTTGACCAACTTGATAGCAATTTATTTAGGAGGAAACAACTTGAATGGATCAATTCTGATTGCTCTTGGCAAATTACAAAAGCTTCAATTATTGAGTTTGGAAGATAATCAATTGGAAGGATCAATCCCAGATGATCTTTGTCGTTTAGCTGCACTGTTTGAGTTGGACTCTGGGGGCAATAAGCTTGATGGATTCGTACCAGCATGCTTTGGCAATCTCACTAATCTAAGGAATCTCTATTTGGGCTCCAATAAGCTAAGTTAAATTCCTTCAACTTTATGGAACCTTAAGGACATTTTGTACCTTGACTTGTCTTCAAATTTTTTTACTGGTCCACTCCCATCAGAGATTGGAAATTTGAAGGTTTTGGTACAAGTAGATTTGTCGATGAATAATTTTTCAGATGTTATCCCAACAACAATTGGAGGCCTAAAAGATCTACAATATCTCTTTTTAGAATATAATAGATTACAAGGCTCAATTCCTGATTCAATTGGTGATTTGATAAACTTGAAATCCTTAAATTTATCCAATAATAATCTCTCTGCAACTATTCCTATATCTTTAGAGAAATTGTTAGATCTCAAAGATATAAATGTTTCTTTCAATAAGCTGGAAGGGGAGATTCCTAATAAGGGACCTTTAAGAAATTTCTCAACTGAATCATTCAAGGGAAATGAATTATTGTGTGGTATGCCCAATCTACAAGTCCCACCATGCAGAACTAGAATCCATCACACATCTAGGAAAAATGATCTTCTCGTAGGGATTGTCTTGCCATTGAGTACTATATTTATGATGGCCGTGATTTTGTTGATATTAAGATATCGAAAGAGAGGGAAACCACTGCCAAATAATGCTAATATGCCACGAATATCAATTCAGAGAAGGTTTACATACCTAGAACTTTTTCAAGCTACAAATGGATTTAGTGAAAACAATTTAATCGGCAGAGGAGGTTTTGACTCTGTTTACAAGGTAAGAATTCAGGAAGGGATGGAGGTTGCAATAAAGGTTTTTGACCTACAATATGGAAGAGCATTTAAGAGTTTTGATATTGAATGTGACATGATAAAACATATTGACCATCGGAACATTATAAAAATCATTAGCAGTTGTTCAAATGATGATTTTAAAGCGTTGGTATTAGAATACATGCCTCATGGAAGTCTGGAGAAGTGTTTGTATTCGACCAACTACATTTTGGATATTTTTCAAAGATTGAACATAATGATAGATGTTGCATCAGCTTTGGAATATCTGCACTTTGGTTATTTAGTGCCCAATAATTCACTGTGACTTAAAGCCCAACAATGTATTGTTAGATGATAATATGGTTGCTCATTTGAGTGATTTTGGCATGGCAAAGCCCTTACTCAAAGAAGATCAATCTTTGACTCAAACACAAACACTTGCCACCATAGGCTATATGGCACCAGGTTTGTTACATAATAAATATTTTTTTTATTTCTTTAATAATTTCTAATATGTTATTTATTTGTTTTGATCTTCATTTTCGTATAATATTATAAATTATATTATCTTACTATGTAACTGTTGCAATCCATAGAGTGTGGAAGAGAAGGACAAGTATCCACAAATGGGAATGTTTATAGTTTTGGGATTATGTTAGTGGAAACATTTACTCGGAAGAAACCCACAGATGAAATCTTTTTTGGAGATATGACATTAAAGCATTGGGTTAATGACTTACTACCCATTTCAGTTATGGAAATTGTTGATGCAAATCTGTTAAGTCAGAAGGACGAACATTTTACGACCAAAGGGCAATGCGTGTCATTTATCTTCAATTTGGCTATGAAGTGTACTGTAGAATCACCAGAGCAGAGAATCAATGCAAAAGAAATTGTAACAAGACTCTTAAAAATTAGAGACTCATTGCTTAAAAATGTTAAGCGGTAGACGCATGTGACACTCAAATTGATTTTCTTTTCTTTCACCGGTAATGATTTGTAATCTTTGCAATCAATACCTCCAATAATTGTGTATGGGTATTGTCTAACTTTTAATTCGTGCCAATGCTAGGTCTGCTTTCCTTGGTTGTTGTGCCCGCATGTGATCCTGCCTTCTCTCACTTTCAAATATTCATTCTAAATTAGCTATGATTCGGAAGGGAGCGGATTTGACACTTGGTTAGTTTGCTGCATTTTATTCAATTTCTAAGGTGATTTGTTATTGTGCAATTTGAGTCCCTTTAAGTTTCCATGGAGATTTTTGCCATTTGTTTAGGTTTAATTATATTTATATTTTTTCTATAGGGAAAATCTGGACTTTCATTTGGTATAATCAGGTCAGTGTGATTTAATTATTGTTCTTTTGCTTCATGTGTGGAAAATTATGAATATTTTGTAGGATTTAGAAGGATTGAAAATTTCAGTGCATTTAGTTTTATACCCTTTACTTTACGCGTATATCGCATTTTATGGAAACCAAAGTTGAGAAATGGACCTTATTATATGTCAAATGACCCAAATACTTTGCTCAAAACTAGCGAAGCTATTTACAGTTCCTTTTAAAATGATATTCTTACTTGCGCATAAATTAGAAAAGAACACATATTACCCTCAAACCCACATATGAAATTTTTTCTGGAGAAATGAGATTAAAGTGTTGGGTTAATAATTCGCTACTCATTATATTTTATGACCAAAGAATAACGTGCGTCATTTGTCTTCAATTTGGTTGTGAAGCGTACTGTAGAATCACCAAAACAGAGAATCAATGCAAAGGAAATTGTAACGGGATTCTTAAAATTTAGATACTGAAAATTGAAATCAAACCAAACCGTTAGATTCAACTAAAATGAATCTAATTGTTGATATTTTATATTCAATGAAAATAGCAAAAGAAAGGCAACTTGAGATGTTGGTTCTCAACTTGAGAAATCCTTAAATTTCTCACATTCTTCTCCCCCCCGGCGGCCCTCTCTCTCACCAATCTGATTTCTTCGCTTTCTCAAAAGTGAAATCCCGAAAATTTCTTCCCTCTTTGAAATAATGAAATCCATAATTACTCTCATCTGATTTCTTTGCTCATCACCTAAAACCAAATCCATTCTCTCTCACACCAATCAACCAATGAGATCCATCTACCCAAGTATTTAGTTTGTATACGAGAGCTAGAGAAAGGCAAAGCTGTTATCACGTCAGTTGTTGCTTTTCCCACCGTCCACCATCATTTCTGTATCACCGTTGCCGTAAGAACTGCCGTCACCGGTTCTTCAACCTTCATTGCCGTCATCCTGGCTTTCCCCGAAATCGTTGCCGCGTGAGCTGCCTGAAGCCACCAGCGTAAACCCTCAAAGCAAGTTAATTTTTTTTTTGGTTAATTTTTTGAGGTTTGGTTTTTTATTAGGTGTTATTTTTCTCTTGATATACTAATTTGTTCTTGTTTGGTTTTCGGTGTTGTTTGCTCGTTTTGAGCTCCACACTCATTGTTCGGAATACTAAAAATGGGTACTCACAAATTTTGTAAAGCTTTATCCATTCAGCTTCTTTTTCTTTTATTTTTAATTTTTTGACCAATCTTATTTTATATGTGTTGATATTCATTATATTACTTTTAAGTTGTTTTTTTGCTGTTTTTCAGAAACTTTTATTGATGTTACTAGAGACTCACCATCATATACTGTTCCTTGATGATTTAATGCTATATATATACTGATGCTATATAATCACCAGCTTTTATTTTTAATTGAAACTGTTAGCAATTTTTTGGGTTATTTGTTGATCGGTGGTTGCATGTTTCAATTATGTAGTGCTATAGATTGGAAGTTTGGACTTGAGCTATTCGTCAAGATGTAAAAAACACCTCAATTTTTAAATAAGCTCTTATGACTTTGTTTAATGGAAGTGTGATTGATAATCTTTTTTTTTTTAATTTTATTTTGGGTAGGCTTTTTGGTAATGTCAAGGCCGAGGTTAATACTTGCAAAGGTGACAGAAAGCTTTATTAAGAGGCTAGGAAGTTAAAGCTTGTGATTTAGGTAGGTAACTTTGTGCAATTGATGTTTTGTTATCTCAAAACTGAAGAGTAAGGTTGTTGTTGGTTTTGCATGTCTAATTTTGCCAGAAAATTGATTATTGAGCTGAAAAGATGATAAATAGTTTTATTGATTCTGCAGAAAATTTAAAGATTGTTGGACTATTATCATAACTTTGATTGTTTGAAAATATGACTAAATGATGCTTGATTAGCTTCAAATTTTGAGTAAGAAAAGCTAAATTGTATATTTCGATTCTGGACATTTTGTAACGAATTGAACTAATAGTTGATTTTTAATGGATTGGTCAAATTGGTCAGTTGCTGTTGGAATTATCAAAAACTGTGTATGTACCATGTTTGGTGTTATAAACGATTAATCTATTGGGGTCAACATGAGCTAAAATTTTGAGATATTAAACTTCAATAAGTCTATTTAAAATGTATTTTAAATGTTGAAAGTTCCTTGGTAATCGAAGATCTGGTTCTCTTTTGTTTTTTATGATTTTTCAAACTCCACTACTTTAGCCGTAAACCCCTTGACAGAACTATTCACTTGTGTTTGATCTTATGAAACATTAGCTTAATGATATCAGAATGTCTTGAACTTTTAATATGTTATCAAGTTATATGTGTAATTATGTTCTGGGAATTTTCATCCCAACATATTGAGTATTTTAATTTTAATAAATCACCAAA
>MKYO02029812.1:0-49192 GCA_002013955.2 Citrus medica
TAATCAATCCTGAGAATAAGAATCTCATTTTCACCTCACCCATAAAAATCAATCTCTCATTTTCCATTCCCAAATAATAATATACCTCATTATTTCGATTATGATTCTTACTCTATATTTACAAAGTAAACATCACCGATTATTACGATTCTCTAATCCAACCCCAATCCAATAACTAAACGCACCATTAAAGTCCCGTCACTAGAAAAGGAAAAATAAAAAATCAGAAGCAGATATTCTTCAGAGCTTAAACGAGAGTCTTTTGCAACCGTCCGATATAAACACAACAGAAAAATTCCAACCATCCGACGACTCACAATACGCCGATCTAGTGGATTTTCCTACTATCTGCCCAGCAAATTCATCCCGCGGTTATCTATCTTGCCTCCGCATTGCACCTACCAAATCAACAGATTCTTTTTCCCCTCCAAACCTGTTGCTCTCTGTCGATTACATCCAAAATACAGAGCTAAAATATTTCTAAGATTTTAGGAAAAAGTTTGAAAGTCAATTGCAATGGCGATTTCTTTGACGGCGTCTACAATTCCTTCATTAAATGCAAAAGTGTCCGCTAGCAGTTCATCAAAACTCTCTCGGCTGTCTTCTCTGCAATTCCCCGTGCAGTTGCGCCGCCTTCGAATTTCTAACGGCTCGAGAACTTCATCTTCTTCCAAACGTCGATTACTGCCAGTGGTACTCTTTGATTGTGCTTTGTTTTGAGTAGTTTTGAATTAATATTTGTTTACGAGTTCCTTAATTGAAATAATTACTTTCGGTAGGTTGAAGCGAAGAAGCAAACATTTTCGTCACTTGATGATTTGCTGAAGAAATCTGACAAGCCTGTGTTGGTTGACTTCTATGCCACCTGGTAATTTTCATCCTTCGCTCAAGAAAATTGTAACATTTTATAATGAATATCAAGTTGATTACTTAGGCTTTATTTTTTACTTAATTTTAATAACAAAGTAGCTAAATTGTTTGGTGAGCATTATTTTTTACGGCAGTTAATGTTGATTGCCTTGCCACTTGCCTATACTTGTCAGCCAGTAATTTCATTCCACAGCTTGTGATTTTGTTTTTGTCTTGTTTGTTAACAGTTACCATCTAGTGTTTGCACTTCAAGTTTGTTAAAAGGTTTTATAAATTGAAACATAGACAACTTGTGATATGGTTTGCAGGTGTGGTCCTTGTCAGTACATGGCTCCTATCCTCAATGAAGTTGGTGCTGCTCTGAAAGATAAGATTCAGGTGGTCAAAATCGATACTGAGAAGTACCCTCAGATCGCTGATACATACAGAATAGAGGCCTTGCCAACTTTCATTCTATTTAAGGATGGGAAACCTTCTGATCGCTTCGTAAGTCAATTTAATATTGCTTTTTTTGTTTTCCTTGAAAATTTATTTTGTGCATCTTTACAAAATCATTGTTTATTCTCTGTGAAAATGCATTAAAGTGTCAAGTGACTACCATGAATAACCTGAAGATCCTCTCTTTCCCATGCCTGTAAATTTTGGTGTTGATATTTGGATTTGGAAATTCTTTTCAAGCATTGTCTTTCACTTTATTGGATTCCGTTATAATCGATGTGTAGCTCTGAGGGTTATCCAATATTCCAAAGTTTGTCGCTAGGCCTGGGATATTTCCTTTACACAAATAGTATCATCATCAATAACTTGTGCATTTTGTTGTTTGAGCCACTGGTGTATTTTTTACTCAGTTAACTGGCATCGGCAGTATGTGCATATTGTCATTGTATGATTCTTTTTTGCTTTTTGGTTACTTTTTCTGGTAGCTGTTGCCACAGGTTAGTTCTTTCATATGCCTTTGGACATTAAGTTCAATAACAATCCTGATGGTTGATTGTTTTCAGGAGGGTGCTTTTACTAAAGATCAGCTTATCCAACGCATTGAGAATTCATTGAGCGTCAAGCAATAGTTGAGGTGAGCTCTAGTTTTATTTATTTCTTTTGAGTCTGCCCCAATGAGTCTATGTCCTCAAAGAGCCCTTTTAATTGTCATTCTCCTGTTGGGCTGTTGGCTCACTCTCTGCTATTTTTGATGTTTTGCAGTTTTTCAGGTTCTACCTGGAAACCAATGTAATCAAGTTGTTAGACTGGAATATTGAATTGAGTAAACAGGGAATTCACAAGGAAATTGTCTTTTTCGTTTCTTTCCATTTTTTATTTTTGAATCTCTTGTATTTTTACCTAAATTTTATGACCTAATTTTTTTAGGTTTTCCTGCTGATTTTTTTAAAATCAAAATTTTTGATGACCTACTGTATTGAAATTTTGGTGTGAATTCATCATCTTAATGGTGCTGTCATGGCAGTTTCTGTGCTCTTTAGTTTGTTCAATGATCTTGGTCTGCGGTATAGTGCATGACTAGTAATAAGAGCTCACTCGACACAGTAAAGGGCATATAAGATCCTCTAGAATAACCATTGCTTTTCAAGTTTCTTAACTCTAAATAATATACATTTTATTTAAGGTTGTAGGTTTCAAGTATAATGCATTGCGATATCATCGCGTTATCTATATTTTTCTTGAAGTTCTAATTGAGTAATAATATAATTATAAATTTTTATACAAATTTATTTTGTACAAACTGATATCATATAATTAAAATGATTAAAGTAAATATTTCTTAGTTCATATGATTTGTTTTTATTATTTTATATTTTTTTGCAATTAATGAATTAACGTCAAGTCAGTTTATCCAAACTTATTTATGCAAGAATTTATGGTTGTATCATTATTCTTATAGACTCATCATAGTTTGCGTGGAAGAAAATAGTAGGCTTTTGTTTTTGTGTGTTTTTTTTCTAGTTTTTATGAAAAACAATTGAGTGAAAAAGTTATTAGTGCCTATTTGGATTAACTTAATTAAGTTCTTTTTTTGCTTTTAAACTTAAAAAAGGTCTTTCAGACTATTTGGGTATCAAACCAAAAGTTCTTTTTTTAATCTAAAAGGTCTTTTGGGATAAGTCACGATTTCTAACTTTTTCCAAAAGACCTTTTGAAAAGTTATTTTCTCATTTATTACAATTTTTATAATTCTTAAATTAATTTTAAATTAAAAAATGAATAAAAAAATGTAACATTCATATCCAAATCTTTAAACCTTATTTCTTATGTATTTTTCTTGTTTTGCCTCTTCATTGTTCAACCAAAAAAAAAACAACAAAATGAGCACAATCAACACACCAATCTTCTTTCAAGTAAGAATTTTTTTTTTGTAATCTCATGCTTTGATTTGTATCTTTTTTTTTTCAAATTTTTAATGTATATATATATACACACACACACGGAAATCTCATGTTTTGATTATACGGAATTATACGAAACTATCATGCTTTGATTCTTTTTCCATTCGATTATATTTTATTTAATTATTTTTTTAAGTAAATTTATAAAGTTGACTTAGAACGAAGAATCATCAACTAACATTAATGTTGATGATAATGAAGCAAATGAAATGGGAGTGATTCATGAAAATATTGATAGGGAACTTATGCTTAGATAAACTTAATCTAGTTATTTTTGTTCTTCTTTTCTTTATAAAGAAAAACGGTTCTTTAATTTGTAAAAGTCGAACTAGATTGATTAAATAATTATTTTGTTTGTCATTAATTTTTAAATTTGATAAGTATTTGTTAAACTCAAATATTTAAGGGTATTAATAACTTATAATGATTAAAAGGTCTTTTTCAGATGATCATCCAAATACTTCAAAAAGAACTTCTCATTAAAAAAATATTTTTTTACTATGGTCATACAAATAAAAAAAATAAGCTAGAATTTTCACTTATCTTTTACTTTTAAGTAGAAGCAAAAGTAAAAACTAACCCAAACAGGCCCTTAGCTATCTAATTAACTATTGTTACTAAAACAACCCTGATTGGTGTAAACGCTGAATTAATAATAGCAGTTAGCAAGGGGGCTAGGGTCGTCTATAAAATGAGATTATACCATATACCGTGCAAGTGAGAAATTGCCAAACCTCGAGGGAGGTGAGCGATATCACCCTTTCCTATTCTACTTATCGACTCCTTCTCCGGCATCGGCTGATCAGGAACGGGGAGATGGAAATGGAAATGGAAATGCGTGCGAGTGAGGAAATACGGCAAGGTGAAGACATAACGGCACCATTATTTCCTCTCACTTTCGCATTTCACGACTCTTTACTCGACGGTCACTGTTCGTCTTGCTTCTCTCCACATCCTAGTTGCTGCTCCTCCCTCCCCCTCTCCTCCGCCGAACTCCGCGCCGCTCTCCACCTCCTCCACTCCCCTCTTCCCACTACCTCTCTTCCTCCTCCTCGTCTCTTCGGCTTACTCACCAACCGCGATAAGCTAATGTCTTCCTCCGACTCCGATGTTGCGTCCAAAATTCGAGAAGGAGCGAGGGAGATGGCGAGAGCGAGAGGGAATTTGTCCGACGACGTCGCTTGGGAGGAGGCTGCGTTGTGTTTGGTGATGACCAATGCCGTTGAGGTGCAGGATGATAAGACATGGCGTATTTTAGGTATCGCCGTGTACGATAAGGATTTCTCTTGGATCAATCACAGCTGTTCTCCCAACGCTTGTTACCGCTTCTCGGTTTCTGAGCCAAATGCTCCGTCATTTCGCGATGAAAAGAAAATGCGGATTGCTCCTCACGTTGTTTTCGACAGCACTGAGGCTGAAACTCAAGTAAAGTCCCAGCTATGTTGAAATTTTTTTGAATTTTTTAACTGACTTGAGCAAGTCGATAATTGATTTGATGCAGGGAAAGAGTGATATTTGTATCAGTTGTGAATTAAAAGAAGGTTGCTAATGCTAATTGTTGTTCATTTCTATATAAATTTTGCACATTGTTTGATTTTTGCATTTCTTAATTTCATTTAATTTTATTTTCAAGGAAGTAAGAGACATGGTCCAAGAATCATTGTAAGGAGTATTAAACCAATTAACAAAGGCGAGGAGGTAACTGTTGCTTACACTGATTTGTTGCAACCTAAGGTACTACATTCCATTTAAAATCAGCTGATCAGGCAGTTGTTTTATTTGATAATTTTGAATAATTCTACATGTTCAAACCAATTTTATTTTGTTTAGGGAATGAGGCAGTCAGAGTTGTGGTCAAAGTATCAATTTGTCTGTCACTGTAGGCGATGCTCTGCGTCACCTCCAAGTTACATAGATATGGCCTTAGAGGTAAAAACTTTATGTAAATTGTCCGCAGGAAGATCTCAGTTGCAAACGAGTGGTGTGACAAGTATTGAACTGTCGAGGGCTTTTTTTGTTCTTTCTCCAGGAAACCTTTTCTTCAAATCCTGAGTTTTCGAGCTTGAGTTCTGATTACAATTTCCTCAAGGACGAGGCAAATCAAAAGTTGACTGATTGGATGGATGAAGTTACATCTGAATATCTATTAGTTGATGATCCTGAATCTTGCTGCCAGAAGCTGGAGAACATCCTTACCCAAGGTCTGCAGGGTGAGCTGTTAGAATCCGAAAAAGTAAAAATACAGCTGAATTTGAGGTTGCATCCCCTGCACCATCTCTCACTGAATGCCTATACAACACTGGCATCTGCATATAAAACCCGTTCAATTGACTTATTAGCTCTCAATTCTGACATTGATGGACAGCAATTGGAAGCTTTTGATATGAGCAGGGCAAGTGCCGCATACTCATTACTGCTTGCTAGTGCGACTGACCATTTGTTCCGATCTGAGTCATCTCTGATTGCAGCATCTGCAAATTTCTGGGCAAGTGCAGGGGAGTCCTTGTTAACTCTTGCTAGAAGCCCAGGGTGGAATTTATTTGTGAAACCGGAATCACCTATGTCAACCTCATCCCCTGAGAATCATGAATGCTCCAACTGCTCGCTAGTGGACAGATTGCAAGTGAATCCATTTCTTAGTCAATCTCGAAATGCCGATTTCCAGATCATATGTAATGAGTTTCTTGCTTGCATCACTAATCTGACACGAAAAGTTTGGGGTTTTCTTACACATGGATGTGGGTACCTGCAAATGTTGAAAGATCCCATTGATTTCAGCTGGCTTCGGCAGTCTTCCAATTTGTGCCACACCCCATGCTGCAGTGATGAGGAATCCAATAAGGAAACCGAGTATCAAGAAAACATTTGCAGGAGGGTAATGCAGCGGTGTGATGGTAAAGAAAGGATTACTATCTTTCAGCTTGGTGTTCATTGTATAGCTTATGGAGGATATTTAGCAAATATATGTTATGGTCCAAATTCCCATTGGCCTTGTAAAATTAAAAATGTTGTACAAAACGAAGAGAAATCGGTTCATTGTTGAAAGAATTTTCAATTTTCCTTGCCAGTTAAATTTTAAAGAACTATATGTGAAAGCGCCACTAGAAATGACTAATATGTTTGATGTGCCATGCTTTGTGAGATCCTTAATATGAAATTCTCCTCTAAATCGCGTATGAAGGAAGATGAATAGATGAGCAAAAGCGCCAGTCAAACATAAGAGGTCATGAAATGGGCATGGGCCATGACTATTTTGTATCGAAAACAGAATAATTCCAATATCGAATTTTCAAACAACAATGTTACTCGTCAAAAAAAAGAACAAATAACAATATCGAATGGAAAGTTTTCTATCACAAGCACACATATGTGAGGCGAATGTAATGTTCTTCCAGAAAAGCTTTTGGTGACCTCTCAGTAGGCTAAACAAAGCATTAATATTTCATGTGATGCCTGTATGGTCTGTTTCAATTGATGTAAGAAGTATCAATGATTTAGAGGAGCTGTTGCTTAATGAATTAAGCTCCTTCATACACGTTGTAATTGGGGATTGTAGCTTCTCCTTACGTGTATGGTGGAGCTGGAAGCATGTGGCCTCAATGGAACCCAAATCTCCTTCATTAGCGTCAAAACAATTTAGGTGTTGAATCAATGAGCACTCGCTAGTGTCCGAAGTTTCTAATTGCACAAAAATTAACTAAAATGGAATACTAGTGCTGAGCTTATCCAATAATTTAGCTTAAGGGACTGATTTAATTGAACGTACGTGTCATTACTTTTTTTGGTCTGTGATCACTCGATTTTAATACTAATTTTGAACCCTTTCCAATCAAACATGAACAGTTGGCCTTACCTCGATCCTATACATGACATAAAATCAAGCAAATCAAGAGGGGTCTTAATTAAACGTTAGAACATTAGGTTACGCAATTGTTAACATCACATTACCGAATCAATCAGAACCCCACCCATCAAAGTTCATCAACCACACAAACCGATTTTAGTACTTTTCCATCGATCATTATCCTACCTATGAACGTGGCTGCACGATCTTGTTTCCATGGGACCCATAAATAAGGCAAGTCCATACTCATATTTTAATATACAGGTGCACTGATTTACTAATAGTTTCATCTAATTAGAGGTAATATAATCATTTCACACACGTCAAATGACTTATGCCTCTAAGCTTTATTTCCAACACCAATGTCTCTAAGCTCCCAACGTTTTGGATTTCAACATTGTTTTTTTTTTTTTTAATTTGGATTTGGTCAATCACTATGTTACAACAGTTGCAATACTTTGGATTACCAACAAAAAAAATTTATCTTACTTTAAAAGTTGTTTATTACAGTATTTCAATTTTTTCATTATACAAAAATATTTGAGAACCATAAGTCATTCTATGATACCTAGTTAAAATCATGACATCAATGCTATAATCAAACATAAGTTATATAATTAAAATATAAGATTTGTGAATTTAATATAAAATTTGTAAATTAAAATTAACTATAAAATAAAATATAAATTTTTAAAATGGAAAAAAAAACTTTGTAAATGAAAGGTAAAACAAGTAAGTTAATATAAAACTAGTAAACTGATATATTATTTGTAAACAAATTAAAAACTTAGAAATATAACATAGAACTAGTAAATTAACATTAAGTACAAAATAAAATATAAAATTCAGAAATTGAAGATAACACCTCTAAATGGAAGGTGGAGTAAGTAAATTAATAGAAAACTAATAAGTTGATGTACTTATGGTAAACAAAACAAAAACTTATAAATATAACATACAATTAGGCCAAGTCTCGCTGATAAGTGCTCACGTAATGTCCCAACTACATCTCAAGGAGGCTATTGATATATAATTGGTAAACAACACAAAAAACTTACAAGTATAACACAAAACTAATAAATCAAATTTAAGTGTAAAATAAAACATAAATTTTAAAAATAAAACACAAGACTTATAAATTAAATGTAAAACAAGCCAATCAAAATAAGAGTGATAAATTAATGTTTTACCAGTAGACAAAATGAAAACTTATAAATTAATATTAAGTGCAAAATAAAATATAAATTTTATATATTACACCTAAAATGTATGAATAGAAGGTAAAATTAGTAACTTAATTTAAGAGTTACTTATAAAAATGTAAAAAATTACAAACGTAAAATAAAAACCCATTGATTACCTTATATATTTGATTTTGTATTTAAATTGAATAATGATTATTTTTTGTTCTTGTGATACATTTGATGTTTTATTAAGGATAAAACTTATTCTCAAAGTTAAATAAGACTTATTGAGGATAAAACTTTAATGTTTTCAAAGTTGTTTTAAAATGAGCTCATTTTACATTTTTCTACACCTCAGCAGCAGCATAAATGGTTTCTGAATATAAGTAAGGAGTAAAGTTTAAAATTATGCATAAAACTCAAAATTAAATCTAATTTTATTGATAAATCATATATGTCTAGTAATAAGAATATCTTTTTATTTTTTTATGTTTGATCTACGTTAAGATAAATAATTTCACTTAATTAACTCGTGTCGTAAACTGATATTATTATAGAAAATAAAAAAAAAAGTTTATAAACATTCCAGAATGAGCATAGAGTTTATAGTTAAAACAATTCAACAAACCTATTCCACTTGTTTTCAGTATAGTTTTTTTTTAACTTTCAATTGATGAGTGATTTTTTTTCTTTTATTTAATTAAAGTAAATAGTTATATTATTTTTCACTAAAATAATATTAAAATAATGTTAATTATTTTAATAATAATAATTTTATATTAAATTAATTATTCACAATCTTATATATAATTTATAAAATTTATATTTAGCACAATACTAATATCATAATTTTAATCACAATATTATAGAATTTCCTATTTATAACAAAAATACAAGCTGATAACCGTTACATTTATTTATGACTATAGTTTAAAGTTGAGAGTTCTATATAATTTTTAATATTATTCAGCTGAAAACACTAAAAAAATAAAATTATTTAACTTTAGATGATGACCATTACATTTATTTTTCTTTTCAAAAAAATGGATATTAAATGTTGCAAACAACTGTTGGTATTAAATATCTAGTCTTGCCGACACATCAACTGCCAATGGATTGGGACCCATTTAACTACCGGCCATAAAACAGTTTGGACAAAACTTAATCCTGAAAAACTTGTGGACCCCTCTTTTTAAAAATTAAAGAAAAATTACGTGTCAAAAACAAGAAGAAAAAATTACACTGATGAATTATTGTTATGTCAAATTATCACACATAAAATAAAGAATTTAAGCAAAAGTCTTAAACCATTATAAATGTGAACATATGGCAGATTTATGATATGATGGGTCCACCTATTAAATATCTTTTTTTAATGTGGATATTCGTGTTTCATAAAACTATAAATTTAATATTTTATAATAATATAAAATATTCTATAAAGGGCAAACATCAACACTTTAAAAAAATTTTCCTTAGGATTAAAGTTTATCATTATAAAAATAAAGTTGTTTGGTGTGAATGGTTTCGTATTCTTACTTCTTAAATGAGGTTAAGAATTTAAACTCCACTTTTATATGGAGTCGTTATTTTAGCTAATACTTTATTATTTATGGGCCGATCCAGTACGAGTAGGGATTAGTCTAAATTATGATATCGATTTAAACGTATCTCCTATAATTGAATTCCACTTAGAACTGATAAAAAAAAAAAAGAAATTATCATTACAAAGAGTGAAAAAGAAAAATCCAGTTTTGAGGGTTACCAAAGCACTAAAAAAAAATATAAAACACAATATATTTAAAAATTAGAGAGAGTTCATATCAAGAAAGAGTCTTAATTCATTAATGCATATGACATACAATGCAAAGTTTTGCGGTCTATTAAAGCTAGAATTAATTTTATCCATTAAACTGCTCTTTTCCTATTTTATGGATAATTCTTTTGAACCAGTGTTGAAGTATTTGCAATTTGTGACTAAATTGTCTCAGCATGAAGTCTCGTTGGTGAAACCAACCATGTCCACATATGACGAAAATAAATGAACCAACAATAGACCAGTCACATTATTATTATTATTATTATTTGAGCACATAAATTGATTTTCTTATAGTAAAGAAAAAAAAAAGATTTTTTCCTCCGTGAATTTGACTTTTTCTTGTGGTACCGAACCAACCATAGAGTTATTACCTCTAAAATTTTCTGAAGGTTACGATTTTTTTTTAAACAATTAAAATCATCCCCAGAAAGAGACTCGAGAACACGTGTCAAAAAATTGAAGTTTCTAACGGAGTTAAGAAATGAGAATATGTTAAAATGAGCAAATTAATGCATACATGTAAAAAAATCTTCCAAATATTAATTAAGTAAATTTAGATTAGTACAATTTTATTGATTATTTGATTGTCACCCAGAAAATATAAGAAGAAATTTTTAGCAACCCTTACTATTTGGGTCACGAAAAGCTTATAAATAGACCCAGATCTCCCATACTACGATCATCAGCAACACCAAAAACACTTTCTTGAAGTAGCGTCTATAAATTTCTCTTCTGCTATCACTTTTTACTCTATTAATTAATAATGTCTGAGGAAAAGCACCACCACCACGGCCTCTTCCACCACCACAAGGACCATGAGAAGCCTGAGGGTGCCACCGGCTACTCCGACACCGTCACCGGCTACTCTGATACCGCCACCGGCTACTCTGATACCCCCACCGGTTACTCCGACTCGACCACCGGATACTCTGATCAGTCAGCCACTGATTACTCTGAGACTACAGGTTATCCGGGAGACCGGCGTCGGCCATCGGAGACGGAGAGCGGTGACTATGGCAGGAAAGAGGAAGAGTTTGATTACAAGAAGGAGGAGAAGCACCACAAGCATCTCGAGCACCTCGGAGAGCTTGGAACTGCTGGAGCTGGTGCTTTTGCTCTGGTAAAGTGATTCTTCATCAAGTGCTTTTTTTTTTATTTTGTGATAGTGTATAGTTTCATTTCTCATGCATACATACAAAAAAACAATATTTTTTTTTGACAGCATATATATGTATATATACAGAGTACCACGCATGTAACTAGGCTTTTTGCATGGATTGGAGGAAAAAAAAGAAAGAATCCCATTATTTTCTATAATTTTATCTCTATGTTGACACTCAATTATTTATTTATTTAATTTTTTTTGGGGGGTGGGGGGGGGGGTGTGAACCGATATTGTAAATGGATCAGCTTGAGAAGCACAAGGCAGAAAAGGACCCAGAGCATGCACACAGGCACAAGATAGAGGAGGAGATAGCCGCGGCAGCAGCCGTTGGATCGGGAGGATTTGCGTTCCACGAGCACCATGAGAAGAAAGAAGCCAAGGAAGAAGACGAGGAAGCTCATGGAAAGAAGCACCACCATCTCTTTTAATTAATTATGTGTTGCGTGCGCTACCTTTTTTAGTTCATTATAATTATGTGTTAATATTTTCTGTATTTTATTTGTTTTGTACGTTAATTATCATTGAGCACAGAGGTAGCTATCTGCAGCCCTAAATAATACTCTTGTGTGTTCGCGTGTATGGGTGAGTCTGGTGACTTTTGTAAACAGACCGGAGTTATCTGGTTATGTTGTCATCTTACTTTCATATTTATGTTGATAATAAAACTTAGTTTTAATTGTGTGTTTATTATTTATAAGATTTGACCTCATGATCTGATTTTTTCTCCAATCTCAGCTGTTGCTTTAGAAGTTGGGATCATCTGTTAATTATTATTGTTTTTTAAATGAAGTGAGCTGACAACCATTGGGCTAAAGACTAATAATTCAACATCATAAATATATGCACATACTCTTGGACGTATGAAAAACTCTCTTTGCGGTGATGTAATTTTATTTGCCAATGGGATAAAGTAAATTTATGTGAAATAACATTTATTCTATATTTATTAAATTTTTTAAAGTAATATATAAAGTTTAAATTAACCTACAACTTTTCTTAAGATTCAAATCCTTGGGGCTTTATCAAATAAGATTTGATATTATATCTGAAAATGTAATCCTGAAACCAATGATTATAAGTTGAACTTAATGTACAACTAATCTTGATATTACCAAGTTGATTTATGGACTTTTGCTCGAGAATGTTGTATGGCTCGTCACAAGTTGGACTGAAAAGCCGATCGAGTAATGGAATGTTAGGTGTATTTTCTCAAGAAGCAACACTAAATAATCACCCGCTGAGAGTCACAAGTTTCTTGGCACAATGTTACTTTCATGGATTTAAGTCTCTAATTATTGTGTTTTGACTCTAAAGCCAAATCCCTGTACCATTGTCATGAAGGAGGGCCAAAATAATAATTTTCGATTCGGCTCAACTTTGATACAATAGCTAGTTGGAGCGATTAATGTTACACTTTAACATCTAACTAGGGACGTAGCTTTCTCCTTTATTGTAATAAGCATGAAAGTGAAAAAAAAAATGTAACTGAAAAGATTAAGAGGACATGAAAGAACACGAAACAGGCGGATAATTAGGGAACTCATGATTGTCACCTTTAATTTGCAGAGAAAGAGCATTAATTTTTTTTTTTTTTGGGTTTTATACTTTTATCTCACCACTTGAGAGTGTTACATTTAACAAAAACCCAAATTCTCTAGCATCTATGTAATGTTATTATTATTCTCGCTAAAAATATACTTAAACAAAAAAGGAAATATCGACAGTTCTACATAGATAAAAAATTATTTACACTAGCGTTAGAAAAAACCTTTATGGATTAATTTTTTAATAATAAATAATAATTTTCATTATTATTTAGTCTAATGACAGCTGATGGATTCTTTTTTTTTCATTTATATAATCAGCTTAATTAGTTCGAGCCTAAAATTTTTAATTTCAAGAAATTTTTATCATCTCAGATGAAACCTACATTGAACAATTGTTTATATTACAACAGTAAATTATAACCACCGAAACATCAACTGCCATTGGATTGGGACCCATTTAACCACCGGCCATAAAACAGTTTGGACCAAACTGAATCCTGAAAAACTTATGGACCTCCCTTTTCACTTGTTTTAAAAAAATTAAAGAAAAATTACGTGTCAAAAAGAAAAAAAAATTACACTGACGAATCCCTTATTGTCATGCCAAATTATCACACTTAAAATAAAGAATTTAAGCAAAAGTCTTAAACCATTATAAATGTGAACGTATGGCTGATTTATGATATGATGGGTCCATCTATTAAATATTTTTTTTTCTTTAGTGTGTGATGTTTTTATTTTATTTTATAAAAGTATGAATTTAATATTTTATAATATTATAAAAATTATATAATATTATAAAATATTTTATAAAGTGCAAAGTTCAACACTTGAGAAAGATTTCTTAAGGTTAAAGTTTATCATTACAAAGACTGAAAAAAAAAGAAGAAGAGAAAAATATCCAATTGTAACTACAACTGTCATGTTTTTACATTGCATTTCTTACAATTTTCCATTAAATATTTCTCAAATTCTTTAGAGAATTAAAATAGAATTGTTATAAAATTAAATTCTCTCATGATCTAAATTTGTCTCGAGTAAAATTTAGTTGGAGATTAGTGGTTAATTAAAAAAATAGTTAAATCAAAATCATACATAGCATTAAAAAAAAACATAAAACACACGATATTTAAAAATTCGAAAAAGTTCATGTTAAGAAAGGGTCTTAATTCAATAATGCATATGACATGCAATGCAAAGTTTGGTGGGTCTATTAAAACTATAATTAATTTTATCCATTAAAATGCTATTTCCTATTTTATGGATAATTCTTTTGAGCCACTGTTGAAGTATTTGCAATTTGTGACTAAATTGTCTGAGCATGAAGTCTCGTTGGTGAAACTAGGGATGACAATGGATTGGATCTGATCCAAGATCCATGTGATTCAAATCCAATCGGATCGGATTTGGGTCGGTTTAAAATGAATTTAGATCGGATTTAGATATTGATGTGCGGATCTAAGACGGATTTAGAGCATATATGGATTTATCTTAATATCTAAATCCATATCCATATCCACTCATCTTTTAATTTTATTTTATTTTAAAAGTTTCTTAACAATTGTGGAATTAAAATGATAATAAATTTTATTCATAGCATATTAGTGGTATTTACCATACATTTAAACTCTTAAAACTTAAATGTTAGTTTTGTAAATTTAAAGGTCGGTCAACCCCAAAGCACGTACATGCAATATTCAAATCGCAAGCTAAGTAATACAATCTGATAATTTATTTTATTATATTGGTCAAATAATTTTTAAGAAATATAGGTATTCATATATCTAGTCAAATCATAATAAAAACAATAAAGGACTAAATATAAAATATATTTAATTTATATGTCATTATCTAATTTTATAGGAATGAGGGTGGGTGTGTCGTTGATATTAGAATGATGAAGGAAATAATAGAATATTAGATTGATTTTACTCGTGCAATTACTTTTAAATGATATTTTATTATCTTATTTATTATTTTGGTGTAAAAGTATAAGGTACAATATTTATTATATTTTTGAGAAAAATTATATAATTATTTGTTATCAATACATTTTAGCCTTCAATTTTCATTCTAAAAAATTATTACTTTTTCATTGCTGAGTTTTAGAATTTATGACAGATTTAGAGCAAATTTGGATTTTAATTTTTTTCGGATTTGGAGCAGATATAGATATTTATTTCTTTTTTGGATATAGATATAGAACGAAAAATATGGATTCATGACGGATTTGGAGCAGATACAGATCTTGATTTTTATTATGGATCTGGATATGGAGCAGAGTAGATCCAACCCATATCTGCCCCATTGTCATCCCTAGGTGAAACCAACCATGTCGACATATAACGAAAATAAATCAAAATCCGGAAACAATATTAATGTAACAATGAACCAACAATAGACCAACCACATTATTATTATTATTATTTGAATACATAAATTGATTTTCTTGTAGTAAAAATAAAGGATTTTTTTCTCCGTGAATTTGACTTTTTCTTGTGGTACCGAACCAACCATAGAGTTATTACCTCTAGAATTTTCTGAAGGTTAAGAATTTTTTTTTAAACAATTAAAATCATCCCCAGAAAGAGACTCGAGTACACGTGTCAAAAAATTGAAGTTTCTAACGGAGTTAAGAAATAAGAATATGTTAAAATAAGCAAATTAATGCATACATGTAAAAAAATCTTCCAAATATATATATGTATATATTTTTATCTTAATCACGAGGTATTTTGGGGAGGGCTCCAACTGTGAGAGACACATTTAAACATGTACCACAATCTAGACTAGAAGTCTTCGCTCGAACCGGGAAGCACAAGTTATCCCAACAAAAGTGACTTCCATACGACTCGAACTGGAGAGCAAACCTAATCAAGCCATTTAAGGAGACTCAATTTCCAGTAGAGCTAATACTTTATTGGTTTCCAAATATTAATTAAGTAAATTCAGACTACTACAATTTTATTGATTATTTTATTGTCACCCCATAAAATCTAAAAAGAAATTGTTCGCGACCCTTACCATTTGAGTCACGAAAAGCTTATAAATAGACCCACATCTCCCATGCTATGATCATCAGCAACACCAAAAACACTTTCTTGAAGTAGTGTCTATAAATTTCTCTTCTGCTATCACTTTTTACTCTATTAATTAATAATGTCTGAGGAAAAGCACCACCACCACGGCCTCTTCCACCACCACAAGGAGCATGAGAAGCCTGAGGGTGCCACCGGTTACTCCGACTCGACCACCGGATACTCTGATCAGTCTGCCACTGCTTACTCTGGGACTACAGGTTATCCGGGAGACCGGCGTCGGCCATCGGAGACGGAGAGCGGTGACTATGGCAGGAAAGAGGAGGAGGTTGATTACAAGAAGGAGGAGAAGCATCACAAGCATCTCGAGCACCTCGGAGAGCTTGGAACTGCTGGAGCTGGTGCTTTTGCTCTGGTAAAGTGATTCTTCATCAAGTGCTTTTTTTTATTTTGTGATAGTGTATAGTTTCATTTCTCATGCATACATACAAAAAAACAATATATATTTTTTTACAGCATATATATGTATATATACAAAGTACCACGCATGTAACTAGGCTTTTTGCATGGATTGGAGGAAAAAAAAAGAAAGAATCCCATTATTTTCTTTAATTTTATCTCTATGTTGACACTCAATTATTTATTTATTTATTTATTTTTGGGGGGGTGGGGGGGTGTTGATACGATATTGTAAATGGATCAGCTTGAGAAGCACAAGGCAGAAAAGGACCCAGAGCATGCACACAGGCACAAGATAGAGGAGGAGATAGCCGCGGCAGCAGCCGTTGGATTGGGAGGATTTGCGTTCCACGAGCACCATGAGAAGAAAGAAGCCAAGGAAGAAGACGAGGAAGCTCATGGAAAGAAGCACCACCATCTCTTTTAAGTAATTATGTGTTGCGTGCGCTACCTTTTTTAGTTTATTATAATTATGTGTTAATATTTTCTGTATTTTATTTGTTTTGTACGTTAGCCCTCATTGAGCACAGAGGTAGCTGCAGCCCTAAATAATACCCTTGTGTGTTTGTGTGTATGGGTGAGTCTGGTGACTTTTGTAAACAGACCGGAGTTATCTGGTTGTGTTGTCATCTTGCATTTATATATATGTTGATAATAAAACTTAGTTTTAATTGTGTGTTTATTATTTATAAGATTTGACCTCATGATCTGATGTTTTCTCCAATCTCAGCTGTTGCTTTAGAAGTTGGGATCATCTGTTAATTATTATTGTTTTTAAATGAACTGAGCTGACAGCCATTGCGCTAAAGACTAATTCAACATCATAAATATATACATATACTCTTGGAAAAATGAAAAACTCTCTTTGCCGTGATGTAATTTTATTTGCCAATGGGATAAAGTAAACTTATGTGAAATAACATTTATTCTATATTTTTTAATTTTTTTAAAGGAATATATAAAGTTTAAATTAACCTACAACTTTTCTTAAGATTCAAATCCTTGGGGCTTTATCAAATAAGATTTGATATTATATCTGAAAATGTAATCGTGAAACCAATGATTATAAGTTGAACTTAATGTACAACTAATCTTGATATTACCAAGTTGATTTATGGACTTTTGCTCGAGAATGTTGTATGACTCGTGACAAGTTGGACTGAAAAGCCGATCGAGTAATGGAATGTTATGTGTATTTTCTCAAGAAGCAACACTAAATAATCACCCGCTGAGAGTCACAAGTTTCTTGGCACAATGTTACTTTCATGGATTTAAGTCTCTAATTATTGTGTTTTGACTCTAAAGCCAAATCCCTGTACCATTGTCATGAAGGAGGGCCAAAATAATAATTTTCGATTCGGCTCAACTTTGATACAATAGCTAGTTGGAGCGATTAATGTTACACTTTAACATCTAACTAGGGACGTAGCTTTCTCCTTTATTGTAATAAAGACTCGACCACCGGATACTCTGATCAGTCTGCCACTGCTTACTCTGGGACTACAGGTTATCCGGGAGACCGGCGTCGGCCATCGGAGACGGAGAGCGGTGACTATGGCAGGAAAGAGGAGGAGGTTGATTACAAGAAGGAGGAGAAGCATCACAAGCATCTCGAGCACCTCGGAGAGCTTGGAACTGCTGGAGCTGGTGCTTTTGCTCTGGTAAAGTGATTCTTCATCAAGTGCTTTTTTTTATTTTGTGATAGTGTATAGTTTCATTTCTCATGCATACATACAAAAAAACAATATATATTTTTTTACAGCATATATATGTATATATACAAAGTACCACGCATGTAACTAGGCTTTTTGCATGGATTGGAGGAAAAAAAAAGAAAGAATCCCATTATTTTCTTTAATTTTATCTCTATGTTGACACTCAATTATTTATTTATTTATTTATTTTTGGGGGGGTGGGGGGGTGTTGATACGATATTGTAAATGGATCAGCTTGAGAAGCACAAGGCAGAAAAGGACCCAGAGCATGCACACAGGCACAAGATAGAGGAGGAGATAGCCGCGGCAGCAGCCGTTGGATTGGGAGGATTTGCGTTCCACGAGCACCATGAGAAGAAAGAAGCCAAGGAAGAAGACGAGGAAGCTCATGGAAAGAAGCACCACCATCTCTTTTAAGTAATTATGTGTTGCGTGCGCTACCTTTTTTAGTTTATTATAATTATGTGTTAATATTTTCTGTATTTTATTTGTTTTGTACGTTAGCCCTCATTGAGCACAGAGGTAGCTGCAGCCCTAAATAATACCCTTGTGTGTTTGTGTGTATGGGTGAGTCTGGTGACTTTTGTAAACAGACCGGAGTTATCTGGTTGTGTTGTCATCTTGCATTTATATATATGTTGATAATAAAACTTAGTTTTAATTGTGTGTTTATTATTTATAAGATTTGACCTCATGATCTGATGTTTTCTCCAATCTCAGCTGTTGCTTTAGAAGTTGGGATCATCTGTTAATTATTATTGTTTTTAAATGAACTGAGCTGACAGCCATTGCGCTAAAGACTAATTCAACATCATAAATATATACATATACTCTTGGAAAAATGAAAAACTCTCTTTGCCGTGATGTAATTTTATTTGCCAATGGGATAAAGTAAACTTATGTGAAATAACATTTATTCTATATTTTTTAATTTTTTTAAAGGAATATATAAAGTTTAAATTAACCTACAACTTTTCTTAAGATTCAAATCCTTGGGGCTTTATCAAATAAGATTTGATATTATATCTGAAAATGTAATCGTGAAACCAATGATTATAAGTTGAACTTAATGTACAACTAATCTTGATATTACCAAGTTGATTTATGGACTTTTGCTCGAGAATGTTGTATGACTCGTGACAAGTTGGACTGAAAAGCCGATCGAGTAATGGAATGTTATGTGTATTTTCTCAAGAAGCAACACTAAATAATCACCCGCTGAGAGTCACAAGTTTCTTGGCACAATGTTACTTTCATGGATTTAAGTCTCTAATTATTGTGTTTTGACTCTAAAGCCAAATCCCTGTACCATTGTCATGAAGGAGGGCCAAAATAATAATTTTCGATTCGGCTCAACTTTGATACAATAGCTAGTTGGAGCGATTAATGTTACACTTTAACATCTAACTAGGGACGTAGCTTTCTCCTTTATTGTAATAAACATGAAAGTGAAAAAAAAATGTAATTGAAAAGATTAAGAGGACATGAAAGAACACTAAACAGGCGGATAATTAGAGATCACTCATGATTGTCATCTTTAATTTGCAGAGAAAGAGCATTGATTTTTTTTTTTCTGGGTTTTATCTCACCACTTGAGAGTGGTACAATTAACAACAACCCAAATTCACTAGCATCTATGTAATGCTATTATTATTCTTGCTAAAAGTATGCTTAAACAAAAAAGAAATGTCGACAGTTCTAAATAGATAAATGATTTTAACTAGCGTTAAAAAAAATCTTTATAGATTAATTTTATTATTATTTAGTTTAATGACAACTATGGATTCCTTTTTCCATTTATATAATCAACTTAATTAGTTCGAGCCTAAAACTTTTAATAACAATAGATTTTATCATCTCAATTAGATGAAACTTACATTGAAGAATTGTTTATATTACAACAGTATATTATAAAATCCTACCCCAAGAAATCAGAGGGTACCATTTTCTTTTTCGGTCGTGGAAGCAATGTATATTTAATCATGGAGACATAAGTCGTCAAGACTAACAGTTTTATCACTCCCACTGGACAGTGGTGGGTCACCAACTCCACCAACTTATCCATTGATTCGAATATCTGGATATTCTCTATTGACATGATGATCATATACTTGATGAAAATACGAAAATTAATTAATTTTCCTCTAATGCATACTTGAAGAAGCATCTAAGAATGCCAGCAATTTTATTTCGTCGAAGGTCATCGAGTTAATTAATTATCTTGCAACAGAGGACGACTTAGACGAAACACTGTTACAGACTAATTGCATATATTGTCAAGTTTAAGGGCTATTGTCTCAAATCAGGTGATATTAAGTCGTTGTTGTATACACCACTAGAACACGTGTACATGAGCTCAAAATATCGAGATTACATTTATTTATTTATTTATTTATGATAAGGACAAGTAATTTGGATAAATCCATGACACCTAGCACTAGCACTAGCACTACACTGAAACCGCGGGTCTTTTGATCGTGGCTGTATTAGAAGAACTTGACTGTGGACAGTGCTGGCACAAGCATAATAGGGTTCGGCTGATCTCATTTGCATTAATCTATCATTCTACTACTTAAAAATTTTCACATTGATCTAATTTAAATAATTTTAAAATTATTAGATGGACTTGCCCCGAGACAGTGGCTGTATTAGAAGAACCTGCCTATTAGGTTATATAAGTTTAATACAGAATATTTTCAAGTAAAAATCTCGTAATTAATAATTACCATTGATGCTTTATAACCTTCAAAAACAGATACGTGAAGTAAAAAAGCACACCGACTCTGACTGAAATCTTGCAAACCAATTAAAAAACCAAACACGACCCAAATGCCACACAGTGAATTCAAACGGACATGAAACAAAATTCATGATTACATATCAATTACTCAATTTTAATTTGTAGTACGTAAAAGAACCAAAAATTAACCAATCCCCAATCATGGTATATAGTGTCTTTAGGAAGCCCAACGGACGGTGGTGCATGATTGATCGTCGGTTTCATGATGATCACAGTAGCCTTCGCGTATATCACCCTCTTCGGTCGTGAACCCTAATGTACCGATCATATTAGGCCAGGCTGCCAGCATTGGCTTCTTATGGTACTTATGGCTTCGCAAAAGTTGTGCCCTAAGGAAGTTTTCCCGTTGAGAAAGAAAAGGATGATTTTACTGTGCACTATTGAAGTTGAATCAAACCCTAGGTCACCTCCTGGCCTGGCATCCAGGGTCAATGTGAAAGTCGTCATTATCATGACCTCTGATCACCCGGGTAGTGTAAAGAATCCCAAACATTTTGTAGATTCATCGTCTAGTCTTAATCCGGCAACGAGCCTTCATCCTGACCCTTGCATGGATCATGGAAGCTATGACCAAAGCTGAAAAGAAGAGTTAGCAAGAAAAGCTTAGAATTGTTAGCCATTTTCGAGAGAGAGATGTGAAGATCGAAGAGTGAAGTGGGTTGCTAGGGTTTTTATAGAGATTGAAACTGAAACTGAAACTGGTGATGATGAACATTTTTAACGTACGTAAAATAAGTTTGGAGCATACGAATTAGGTTTAGGCGTTTAGCTTAAGTTCGAAAGGATGTGTATGTGCTTATTGATGAGCCTATATTATGGAACGTACGTAAATGAATACACGGCAACTTTTAACTAAAATTTCCCTTCAAAGATTTCTGTTTAATTACCTCCTCGTTAATTTTAACAATGATAGATGCTTTTTCTTCAAAAATAAATAAATAAACAAACTAACAAAACTAATGATAAACAGGCGTTACGAATAATTGAGTACTTAGTACATCATCACAATACAGAAATTGCCATAAAAATTGTATTCCAAACTGTTATACTTTTAAGTATCCCCTCGTCCAAGACCATCGAAATGAAAACTAATGATATCATAATTTTTTTTTTTTTCATTTGGCGTGAAGTTGAAACCATGTGCCCCGAGGACAAAACAATTTTTTAATGAAATTTAGTGAAGAGTAATGCTACGCTTAAATTGGGATAAATATACGTTATATTTCGATACGACATCGAAAATATGTTATTTATTGATAGGTGAAGTAAGTTTGTCACAATAATGATGAAAAATAAAAGTTAAATAATACTTAATACATGACAAAAAATAATTGTTGACACATCACTTCACTTGAGATAATTACATTTCTCAACTATGTAAGTATATAATATAATTGTTCTTATTGGCCTCCTCGAGCTTGTTTTTCTCCATTGTGGCCCCAGTTGAACCAAAATCGGATTCTGCCAACGCATGCATCTAAAAGACTGCTAACAAAAATCAACGTAGATCGATGCAAACCAAAATTAGTTCGCTGCCTATGACCTATAATTGACTGTGGTATCTAGTTTAACTGCGTGCAGTATTGGAGATTAATCGTCTCCAGGACCTATAATTTAAGTTCCGATTAGGGACAAGGCAGCGGTATAGATAGGTTAGATCGATGATGAGGAGGACGATAACAATGATTATGATGAACGTAGAACCGATCTTACAGAATTCAAGTTTGGTGATGAAGAGAGGGATGATTGGATTCAGATGGCGATAATTAGTAGTTACATGAGATAATAATTCCAAGGAATTGCTATTATGCTGAAAAATTAAGCTAGTATACTGTTATATAGTAATCGATTAAGCAATATTTAAGGAAAGCTTATTCGTCAAAGTAACTCATATTTACAGAAGGAAAATTTCCATTCATATGATTATTGCTTGAAAACATAAAAAACTAGCTGCCAACGAGACAAACTCCTCCAAACTTCAAACCAAATAAAGTAAATTAAAATGACCCAAGGAACACAAAACTAGCAAACTAAGTGCCTAACATTCAACTTATTTCGACCAAAGCAAACACCACAAGAAACTTTATTAATTAAGTTGAATAAAAATAAAATAAAATTCCACTTAAGGAACCAAACCGCCCCTAACGAAATTAACCATTCCAGAATTAGTCTCCACAGGGATCGGTGCCGGTTGGGTATGAACGATGGCTGCCGGAGTTTCATGATCGCAATAACCTTCAAGCACATCACCCTCTTCAGCGGTAAAGCCTAGGGTATCAATCATATTAGGCCAGCATTGTTTCCTGATTGTACGTATGGCGTTGCAGCACCCGTCGCCAAGATACGTCTCCCCGTTGAGGAAGAAGAGGATGATTTCTCCGGAGCATGCTTGAATCTGAATCAAAGAATCCCAGCAGCTCGACGATTCATCGTCTAGCTTTAGGCGCGCCGCAAGGCTTGACTTTGGGTTCGATAAGGGTCGTGCGCTGGCCACAAAACCCATGATCAAAGCCATAAGAAAAGAGAAAACGAAAAGCTTAGAAGCATTAGCCATTTTGAGATATAGAGAAGAGATTTGATTGTGTGAAAGGTTAGCTGAAGCCATAGGGTTTTATATAGAGATGGCATTATTTATTTATTTCATGAACGTTACGATACGAGCATGAGAATTGAAATGAAGAGTCTTAAAATGATTGTGGTTATGTGAAAGAAGTTGAAGTGGCGGTCCAACTCATTAGTTATGCAAGTTATAGAAGCTGTTTAAGATCCATGATAGTAATTATCATTGAAGATAGATATGTAATAAAATGATTGTGGCAGTTGATGTTCTTGATTCTTTTCGTTAGTTAATCTAATTTGTAACGTACACGCAACACATGACGCAGTTTGTTATCGATTATCAAATATGACAAAGCAAAGGCCTGCAATGTATTGTGGACTAAAGCCCTAGTTTATCATGGACTAACACGAAAGCCTAAATCGGCAATGGGCTATGGCCAGCCTAAAACACACAGCAATGCGAAGAACAATAATGATGTAGCTTCCATGCTAGCTGGAAGTCAAGCTTATATCAAAATGCAATTTTTAAGACTAAACGGTATACACACGAATGTTTATCGTTGTTTCCTTTCCTTGTTTGTCTTGATTTTTCAAATCATAGAGAAGAATAAGATAAAGCATTTCCACTGAACCCACATGGGTGTTGCTGCCTAAGACAGCCCCCTCTGCATGTGGTTGACATAAATGTATATATACTACAGTTTCATATTCATTGCACACACATTGCTTGCTTCTTCAAGCGCTTTCGGTATCTTTTAAGACTTTGGCTTGTCACTGTTTTGCTACTGGCTAGCCCTCCCCCGCCCCTCAACTTAGCTATACATATAATATTATTTTTCTTTCTTATTTTACCTCATGTAATTTCATTTAAGGATATCTAACTTTCAATATATATATATATTTCATTTTATGATTATAGTTTGTATGGATATTAGTCCGAATGTCTGTGTGCAAACTGAACTAACACTTGAAACATATAAAATTGTTTGGTTAAAGTTCCAACTCAAATTCATATTTTATTGCATGCAAATGCCCAGACATATGATAATAATCACGTGTCAATATATATCAAGATTATTACACATGTTGCTTGTGCGTAGGGATGGCAATTGTACCCACCCAAACCCACCCGCCCAAACCCGCCCGTTGCGGGTAATTTTATCTGTTGCGGGCGGGTTTAGTATTATAAATTAAAACACGCATATGGATGCGGGTGGGTTTGGTATTAACTTTATATCCGGTGGATACCCGCATGGATATCCACCAAACTCGCAATATTTTTTTTCAAATATTTTTTAATTTAATTTAAATATAAAAATGTATAAAAAAAATAATGTCATTAATCAAATTACCAAATAGACAAAGGCTCAAAGTTGTGTATGTGTGTATGTGGCCCATCTCTTATTCTAAGTCATAACCTAAAGAAAACTAAAGGCATTTCCCTTCGAATTAGTATTTGAAAATATTAATCTTAATTATTATTATATACATTGTGTTGGATGGGTGCTTATGGTGGTGAATGAAATGAATATCTTCTCTTGGATCTTGTTTTAAATGATAATATGAAATGTAATTATTATTTTTAGATACTAGTTTATGCTTTTTAAATAAATTTGTGTAATTTATACTTAAATTTGAGAATTTGTATTGAATTGATGTGTAAATTTTAATTTTTCATTGACATTGTTTAAATATAAAATTGAGTATGCTATATGGAATTTGAGGTTATTATTATAAATTTATATATTAAATATTTTTTATTTTAAATACGAAAACCCGCAAAAAATCCGCCGGATACCATTGCGGGTTTGATAATTATTAAAACTCGCTGCGGGTGGATTTTTTAAAAAAAATTAAAACCCGTTGTGGGTTGTGAGTGAATTTGATAATTTAAATTTTGTGCGGGTTTAGATTTAGTAATGACAAACCCGCTGCGAGCGGTGCCTATTACCATCCCTACTGGTGCGGGACATTTGTATTTAAGATTCATTGATAACAAAACCCATCAAAAAAAGGAATATGGTGCCGGAGTGGGCTCTCCGTTACATCTAAAAATATGTGAAAACTATAATGGTTGATCTTGGCCTTTTCTTTGTCATAGAATCTCATAGGCAGTCATCATTAAAATGCTTGTGGGTAGCCAACCTCAATTTCCACAAACGCAGAGAGCCGCAATCTTACACAAATCAGCAATCGACGTTTTTCACAGTTACAGAATGGACCCAGACTTGGGATTCTAAACATTGTTTAATTATCATTAAAGTAGTATTGTTCTTGAAGTCAGAAATTTGGGATAAAATTTGTTTATTCACCTACAAACTCCAAAGTGCGCTGCACGTGAAGGGAAGAAATAGAACGTGATGGGACTCCTCTTTTTCATTTTCTCTCCGAGAAGATGTGGTGGAACTCGGTACATTAGTTAATCACGCAAAATTTGTTAATAATGTGGCTGTAGTTTAGTGGTAAGAATTCCACGTTGTGGCCGTGGAGACCTGGGCTCGAATCCCAGCAGCCACATTAATTTTTTTTTTGTGTTTTGAAAATTTTACTTTTTACAATAATTAAAATATTAAGTTGATTTGATCTACTGTCTGTATTATATACATGTATTTTTAATATTTTTGTTAAAATTATATTTAAAATTATGTACTATAAACTTATTTTTTTTCCATTATAACTTAAAAGTTAAAACACTTCAATAATAAATAGGTCTTAATTCATTTAATTATACTTATGCATGGGGAAATGTGTGAAATACTATTTTTATTAATAAGTAATAACATGTATAAAAAGATCAAGACTCAAGAACAAACAACAATACATCATCATGTTGATCGAAATACAAGGCTATATTCTACAAAGTTATTTGATGCATACTATAAATTTTTATTCATAATTACATTTTTTTTATAACAATCATAATATAAATGTTACAACACTTCAATATCGGGTAAGGTCTAATTTATTTAATTATGTTTGTGCATAAGGGGAACATGTGAAATATTATTTTTTAATAACATGTATTAGAAACATCAAGACTCAAGAATAATCAACAATACATCATCGTGTTAGATGCAAATGCAAAGGCAATATCCAGCTTAAAAATTTTACGAGACTTTTGGACAAAATGGTGGTAGTGTCCCCGCTTATCTCTCAATGTCTCCACACTATTATAATTAAAAGAAGAACTCAGTATAGTGTCATAACAACAACACCAGCACATTACCAGCAACAAGACGACACAAACATGAAAAATATCAGAACAAAAAAAGAAAAATTAAAAAAATATCACATAAAGCCACTAAAATAAGATGATTTTTTTTTGGGGAGAGTTCATTCAAGAAACTCTGCCTAAAGCCATCAAAATCTCGGCACACCGCTTTTGTGTGAAATGTATTGCTATCGATATACTACAATAAAAAATCGGGTCGGGTCATCTAATGGGACTCGTTATTGCATCTATCATGTGTATAAATTTCGTTGTTCATTCACTTCACCCAAACAAAAACCCGCTTGTTCTTCCCGCCTACTATTTTCCATCACAAAACTGGCGGGCATTTTCCAAATCCCAACTAAATTTAAATGCCACCGACGTCACAGCATAGTAACACACCGACGGCATCCCCCAAAATTTAAATAATTTTAATTCAATTTATATAACGACGGCAAATTAATCACGACCCGTTTCGTTGACAGAGGCGGACAGTTATTGATAACGACAAACAAAATGTCATCAACGCACTCCACTCTCTGTGGCCTGTGGGTCATCACCTAACACGTGGCACATTTGCCATAATTGGGTTAATGCATATCTTTTGTGGTCACTTGCTATTTGTTTTAGTTCCACCGACGAAAAATGGGGCCGGCAGCTACGCCTTCGCTAGCTGTCACCCAATCCCAGTGGGCCTACTTGCTTACGTGTTTGTAGTCCTTTTCACTCGTGCCCAAATCTAACGGCCGGATCGTATTAGAGTTGTACTGTTATACAGATTATCAATCATTCAATCACAATTATGAAACAAATTTCATTGTTTTTGAATAATAAAAAAATTATAATTAAAAAAATTAACATCTTTAATTTAAAAAATTATTTATTTTATTAAATATTATTTTTTTATAGGATAAAATAATTTTTTAATTTATTTTAAAATAAAAGAATAATTTATTTGAATTCTTTGATAGATTATAGTTTTATTAGTATCACAATAGTTGATTGATGCAATATTAAAAATAAAAGTAATGCAAGCCACTCAACCAAAGGGCTGCTGCCCTCAAACTTGGGGGCAGTAGTTCGAATCCTCATAAATACATTATGAAGATATATTTTTTTTAGTTATATTGTATAATCAAGTGAAAATAATATTTTTTTTTACTCAAGTGTTAGTGGAGTAGCCACTGCTCGAATATTAATAAGGATTAAAATTTAAGTAAAATTTTATAAGTATTGATATAAGTTAGTCTCAGTAATAATTTAATTTGTAAATATCAATTATAATTTTATGTAATATGAGATTATAGTGATGTAGTAATAAAAATAAATAAAAGTAATGTAGAGAATATATTAAAAATTTATAGTGATTAAATATAATATAATAAAATAAAGATGGTGTAAAAATAATTTTTTAAAATAATAATTCTAATCGGTAGAAGTAAGTCTATAAGAACAAGTGATCCAAATGATAAATGAGTACGAGATAAAAACCTTTGAGCACCTGATACGATTTTATTGACAGTCTTTCTTAAAGTTTCTCTGGGTTCGTCTGACGTGGCATGCTTGGGGAGATTTAAGCTGCTGTACTTCTCTGGACGAGCTAAAACTCGTTAGGTGGAGTCATCAATCAAGTCCACGTGTCACATTATTGCTCATGATTGCCCCAGGTGGCATAACTGGTAATGTTTGTCCAATTAGATCGGCGATCGCAAGGTGGGAAAACTTTCTAACAAAGCCAAATATCCAATTGGCTGTTTTGGGGAAAATTATTTTGATTTAGTTGAATATAACTGGATTACTTGGGTGTGCTTTAAGAATTATGTAGCGATACTTACATGGCACGTACGTCACTATACGATGACGGCCACGTGTACACCAACTGAGAGGAAATTAATCATGGATCGTCAACTTTCTGACCAAGAAATGATGGCAAAAGAATTAAAGAATCCAATGCAAGAGGAAAAATTTTCTAAATCCCATTTGATTACTAAGTATATTAGCAGTCAATCAAAATAATGCTTGTTTTAGGTGTAACAAAATATTTGGAACTTTTTGGATTGTATTGCATTATTAAAATAACTAACCACTTGAGATTTTTTTTTCTCTCCTAAAAATATCTATGTATCATTATTATTATTATCATTATTAAATTTTACACATAACCATGTTAACTTGCCGCATTATTGCATTAATAATTCATAGATTTAGACTCCTGCATTAAAAAAAAAAACAGATTTGTTCGTGATCATTTCTAGGACGCAATTGAGTCTATAGAGTTGTTCGTATGAGTAACATTTAAAATTATAATTCATCTTTTACAAGCATTTAATAAAGAGCGGTAAACTTTAAAATGGAGAATCATTGATGGAGTTGATTTAGATGAATATTTTTTATCAGACACATGCTCAAGGATACCGTACCCTGTATATTAATCACTAGATTAGTCTATAATCTAAAGTCTAGGTCCTCCAATAATCAATGTTGATTGTCTTTGAAGTACAAGATCTCTATCGATTGAAAAAAACCTAGAGGATGCAACATACAAGAGTTGGTGCAAAAACACTTGATGATTTTTTGAAGTAGAAAAAGTAAATGCAATCAAAGACCAATGAAACTTTCTTTTACAGGCTCCATCAAGAGCTCTTTTGTTTCCCTTGAAGTGGAAACTACCCAAAACTCATTATTTGAGTTGTTTTTTGTGCCCTAAAATCTATAAAGAAAATAAAAGTGGGACAAAGTAGGGTTGAGTTGCATAAAAGAAATCATAAAAAGCCAATCCATCCAATTGTTGATTCCTTTTGCTTTTCCTCCCATTTTCTTTCTTCTTTTCTGTTCTACCAAACGTTTTTCTGGTTATATATATATATATATATATATATATATATATATATATATATATATATATATATATATATATATATATATATATATATATATATATATATATATATATATATATATATATATATATATATATATATATNATATATATATATATATATATATATATATATATATATATATATATACTCTGTATTTTTATCTGTATGTTTATGTGGCTATAATTACATTGGATGTTAACCCATCACCTAAATTTTGGAAGAAAAAAAAGAAAAAAAAAGACAAACAAATCGTCGGTGCACATGGTCAATAAACAATACAACGTATAAACAATTTGACAAATAATTCTATCACTTTGAAAATTCAGCAGTTTTGAGTTGATTGTGTAGCCACGCACGCATACTTTGTTCCATTAAAAGCAAAAGCGACCCTTCACCTTCACCGCATAGTTCCCATATCACTTTATCGCATTACATCAAACATTGTTAACAGTTGTTGTAGTAGCCATTATTTTGGTACTAAGCAGGGGGAGGTTCTCGTAGACTGGGGGAGGGGCAATGCTACTTGCGGGTCTTGAAAAAAAATTTTTGAAATTTTTGAAAGAAATATAAAGAAATTAGGTATAAGAATATTGATTTGGCCCCTGCACAATTAATTTATAAATTTTATATTTTTTTAATTCTAACAAAATGGAAAATATCTTTTTAAAAGTTTAGCTAAGTTTGGACTCAGTTCTTTGATTCTTCCTTTGTTAATTATTTTTTTCATTTAAGATAGTAGCCTCTCAATCATCAATTAAAGTCTCCAAATTAGAACTGGTATAGTTACAAGTAAAATTCTTAAATTTCCGGCAATTACAACATAACTAACTATAGATGAAAAAATCATTTGAAATCAATCTCTTGATAGCACTTGAGGTTTGAACTTCGCCCTTCCAAAGATTTACTCCAGGATCCATCCCTCCTACTAAGCATATAATACGGGGGTCTGATTATAATATCGAATTGATATCAATATCTTGCGTGTAATAAAGTAACATATTATTAATCCGACACAACAATGCAATCGACTAATTATAAACGGTCTTTTAACAAGTGCAAAAAAATTGAGTTCTTTTGTATTTTTGCTATAACTTAGCCAACTTTATTATCTGTCAACTTAATAATAATTAGTATTTCTGATCTTGCAAAGCCAGGAGGACCAGCATCAAATCATTCAATTAATCAGACAGTGGATCAAGATTTGAAATTATTGAAAAAAAAAATGTCGAAATTGATTTAAAAAATAAATACTTCCCCATACGAGATATGTTTGTTCCAAATCAAAACGTGGTTTTTTTTTGTTTAAAAAAAAACACTGCACTGTAATATCCTCCTCACTCAAGAGAAGCATATTCTTCCCCAAAGAAATGGTTTTTGCTTCTTTTTTTTTTTGGATCTAATATGTTATTGAAATTACGGCACAACTACTGTCTATATCTTTCTTTTATTATATTTTTCTTTTTTTTCTTTTTGGGTAGATTTTGTTAATTTGATCTCTCACTAAATGCAAAAAATTAGTCACGGGGTATAAATTTTATGGTATCGTGTATTTTTATCGAACCTCAATCATCTTGATTGATATTGTGCATGTTTTAAAATTTTATATAAGAACGATAGAATAAGATCTAGTGGTTCAACGCGTGTTGTATTGTATTATATCGTATAGACACATTTAGACTCTAAAAAATGTACTTGAATTTTTTTTCCTTTTATGGGTTTTGTGAAATCGTAGGAAAAGATATTTATATGTGATAAAACCACAATAATTTGACCATATTTTAACTAAAACCTCGAAGAGCTCAATCAATTTAGTTGACATAAATTTTGGGACCATACTGCAAGAAGATGCATGGAGTGAGCGAAAAAAATTATATAATTTTGCTCTGTTGTCAGTTGGAATATCAACATTAAACACAACTGGATTTGTTTGATTGTATGTAAATGATAATGTTTGACCTAACGGAATATAAATTTAAATATTTTAATTAGTACACAATGTAGTGCCAATTCTCTAGGTAAGAGACTAAGAGTAAAATAAGAGCGTTTAGCTAGGGAGATAGATAAATTTTCAATAATAAACGTGTTTCGTTTATTGACATTAGGTAACTTGGCGATTATGTTATGGTTTGAGAAATTATCACGCGATGTCAATGTCATCAAAATTAAACACATTTGTTTGCGTCACATTTACTTGTGATTCTATAAGATCACTTGGCACTAGAATGGTATTTACTTATTTTAATATGCTTTAAGACCACAATAAGTGATACTTACACGTATTCGATACTATCTAATTAATTCACAATTTTAATTTTATAGAATGTTTCAAATTGGGTAACTCATGCTCCTTGTGAGTTTCGGACTAGACTATTACTTTTAAAGTAAATTGGATTTGGGGAATAAAGAGTTCAATTGTAGTAAAAATACACATCAAAGTAGGTAAAAGGGCAACTTTTATTGGTGAATAACTATTAACGTGACATGCTGAGGACACTAAAAGAAACGAGACGAAGAAGGAATATACTCGAAAGCTCTTTAATGGTAGAACTTGAAACTTCAACTCCTTTCGTTGAAAATGTTACGCAATCACTCAATTCCTCGAGAGAATATATTGTTTCTATTTCTATTTGGTAGACACGCATTATTAAAAAAAATAAAATAAATAAATTGAACACCAATCATCTAAACAAAAAAATAAAAAAATAAAAAGCTGTTAAAATGATATATATATGTTTTTAATAGAATGGAATTATCACAACCTTTGTAGCATCGATTCAGGAAAATCTCACACGCGTTAATGTAAGGTATAATTGAATAAGTGTGTATGATGCCCATTTTAGCCAAAAGCATTTTTTAAAGGACACTTTACCATATCCTATAGAGTTTAAATTTTACTTTTAGCAAATGTAAAGTAAAACTACAACTTTTAGTTTTGGAAATATTAACTACAACCATAAATCCAACCGTTCCGAGTAGGCCCTCAAAAACTTTATTATCTTTGTCCATGGTCGATAAGGTATGTTAGGTTTTCGATTTTTGGTGTACTTCACATTGAACACTCATCCCTTGTAATCAATGCACATTACTACAACGTTCACTTGAGGCTATTTTGCTCCAAACACCTACGTTGATAGAGCAAGGTCCCTGAGATTCAACGTTTTTGCAACCAAAAAAAAAAAAAAAATAGTCCCTCTAGCTAAAGTTTGTTTGTTTGTTTTTTTTTTCTTTTGAAAAAATGGCCGAAGTTTTAAACTCCATACTAAAAAGAAGACCTACACACAAATTGTATCATAAATTATTTACTTTTTATTACAATATGTGTAAGAAGGGGTTTGAGCCTCTTCGCATATATTAGTGTAATAAGAAATTTCTTTCTATATATTTTGAAGCATATTTAATCTATTATAAGATTGAGTTATATATAAGACGTAGGAGATTTTGAAAGATTTAACAATTTATCGTATTGGTAAATTTTTAGACGTAATATTTTCAAAAAAAAAAAAAAACGACTCGACACAAACGTACTTCAATCTTTTCAACGGTCCCAGCGACTAGTTTATCATAAATTGAAAAACTATACATTTTTTTTGAGAAAACGTAAAACATCAGGGGTTAACAAGTTATTACCCACAACACTTTTATCTCTTTATAAAAACTCTTTCAATTTCTCACGAGAAGCTGCAGAATTCTCGGACTGCTTACTCCCCAGCTTTTCTCGCACACGAGCCACACGTGACAGTTCCTTACTCTTTCAGTCCTCCTTCACTCTCTCTCTCTCTCTTTTGACAACGCTCCACAGCAAAACCGTGAGCGTGGAGACATCCTTCTAACACAGCACTACGAGTCTACGAAATGTGAGCAGCGGAAAAAAAGAAAAAAAGAAAAAAAAAGAAAAAAAAAAAAAAAATAGTCCCTCTAGCTAAAGTTTGTTTGTTTGTTTTTTTTTTCTTTTGAAAAAATGGCCGAAGTTTTAAACTCCATACTAAAAAGAAGACCTACACACAAATTGTATCATAAATTATTTACTTTTTATTACAATATGTGTAAGAAGGGGTTTGAGCCTCTTCGCATATATTAGTGTAATAAGAAATTTCTTTCTATATATTTTGAAGCATATTTAATCTATTATAAGATTGAGTTATATATAAGACGTAGGAGATTTTGAAAGATTTAACAATTTATCGTATTGGTAAATTTTTAGACGTAATATTTTCAAAAAAAAAAAAAAACGACTCGACACAAACGTACTTCAATCTTTTCAACGGTCCCAGCGACTAGTTTATCATAAATTGAAAAACTATACATTTTTTTTGAGAAAACGTAAAACATCAGGGGTTAACAAGTTATTACCCACAACACTTTTATCTCTTTATAAAAACTCTTTCAATTTCTCACGAGAAGCTGCAGAATTCTCGGACTGCTTACTCCCCAGCTTTTCTCGCACACGAGCCACACGTGACAGTTCCTTACTCTTTCAGTCCTCCTTCACTCTCTCTCTCTCTCTTTTGACAACGCTCCACAGCAAAACCGTGAGCGTGGAGACATCCTTCTAACACAGCACTACGAGTCTACGAAATGTGAGCAGCGGAAAAAAAGAAAAAAAGAAAAAAAAAGGATAGCTAAAAGTAAAATCACCCACTCGCCCAAAAAGAAATTAAGAAAGTGGTACTGTTCTTCTCATTTTTACCAAAATACCCTTTACTACCACCGCTTCCAACCTTGAGATGGGCCCCACTCTGGCCCCGCTTTGTTAACCCTTCGTCATTTTCAGTTTTGCATTTCCCCCGATCTCCTCTCGTCTCATTCTGTAATAAGCGTTGAACTGAATTTCCTTTAGATTCTCTTGCTGGCAGTAAAAAAGATTTCAAAAAAATAATTTAAAAAAAAAAGTGTTTTTACGCTTGATGATTTTTTGGATCAAAATCTCGTGTCACGGATCAGAGAAAGAGAGGCCCATGTTTAAAAGAAAATTGGGTCTCTCTCAACTCTCAAGAAAAGAATCAATCAACACAATCAAACAAAACTTTATTTAAGTGAATAAATTTTTCCAATTTTATTACGATACACTGGCACATAATATTTGGTTTATTTAATATCGTCTCTCTGTGCGTCTCTCTGTGCTTATAGTTTTTGAGGCACCCACTACAAGAAACGGCAACCCCACATTATACAATGAACAAAAAAAAACAGAGGTTTGCTTATAGAGAGAGAGGGGAAGCTAAAAGCTGAGATCTTTGTGGGTTCTGAGTGATGAGAGAGGGGTTCTGTGAAGTGGGTGTGTTTTGTTTTTAAGGCATTCAGTGTGTGTCTGTGTTTTTGGTTTTGATGGCCACCAACGGGAGGCTTGTTGCTGGTTCTCATAATAGGAATGAGTTTGTTCTCATCAATGCTGATGAGGTTGCAAGAGTAAGTGCCCTCAAATTTCTCTTCTTTTTATTTTTATTTGGATATTAACCGACATTTGTGCATTGTCAAAAGATTGGAGGAGCAAGCAAGCACCTTCAAGATTTTATTTGATTTTATTTTTTTAATGATGCTTTCCGTTTTTCTAAGTGATTTTTAAAAATCATTTAAATTTTGTGTTGAGTGGGTTCTTGATCTATAATTAGCTCATATTGGCATTTTCTTTTTATTTTTTTGCATTTGTTTTAGATTTTTCTTTTAAAGTTATCTTTTAAAATGCTTTTCTGATATCAGTTATTATGTTTTAGCTGCAATATCTGAATTTAGTTTTTTTTTTCTTCTTCAGTGTAATTGAATGATTTTCAGCTAAATATTTTTGCTTGTCTGAGGAGTATTCTTCAGCGTGGTAGAGTTTTACAAAATGAAAATTTGTAAAATTTCATTTTAACATTTTTTCTTCTCTTGTGCACTGTTACTATGGTGCCTGGTTTTAAGTAAAAGGTTTCTTGTGCTTCTGTTTTTGTTTATAGATTTCAGTGCCAGTTAATGATTTTACTGCATAAAATTTTGCAACTTCAGTCTTGCATGGGGATCTTACCATAATTTTTCCGCTGAAATCAGTGATAATTAAATTTGGTGTAAGAAAAATTTTCCAATTTCTTTAATTTGGAGATGAATCTTACTGTAGCTAATATGAATTGCAGGTAACATCTGTTAAAGAATTGAGTGGTCAGATTTGCCAGATCTGTGGGGATGAGATTGAGATAACAGATAACGGCGAGCCATTTGTTGCTTGCAATGAATGTGCATTCCCTGTGTGCAGACCTTGCTATGAATATGAAAGAAGAGAGGGTAATCAAGCATGCCCTCAATGCAAAACAAGATACAAGCGCATTAAAGGTGAACCTTTTCTCCATGTTTTTAGTAAATAATTGTTTGTCAAGTATTAGTAATAACTATTACTGAAAATTTGATCAACTTTAGGTAGTCCTAGAGTGGACGGGGATGAAGAAGAGGATGACACCGATGATTTGGAGAATGAGTTTGATATTAATGACAGAAAAGACCCGCACCACATTGCCGAGGCCATGCTTTCATCTCGCCTTAATATTGGCCGTGGTTCCCAAGCACATGTTTCAGGAATCACTACACCTTCAGAGGTGGATTCTGTTTCTGTTGCTCAAGAGATCCCTCTTCTCACCTATGGCAATGAGGTTGATTGACTTTTCTCTGTGAACTGGTCTGATGTCTTGAATTGTAATCAGTTGTTTCATCAATATGACTAATAATGACTGTCGTTGATGAAGGATGTTGGAATTTCCTCTGATAAGCATGCTCTCATAATTCCACCGTTTATGGGTAGAGGAAAACGGATTCATCCAATGTCATTTCCTGATGGTTTCATGACTTGTAAGTTTATTGAATATGATCACTTGTAATTGTTGTAAGCAATGTTTTGTCTGGTTTTTCTTTGCTTAGTGATTAGTTTTTTCTGCTGCTGTCACAGTGCCACCAAGACCGATGGATCCGAAAAAGGATTTGGCAGTATACGGCTATGGAACTGTGGCATGGAAGGAACGGATGGAGGAGTGGAAGAAAAAGCAAAATGAGAAACTTCAAGTTGTTAAGCACCAAGGAGGAAACGGTGGTGGAAACAATGATGGCGATGGAGTGGATGACCCTGATTTGCCAATGTATGTGTATCTTCTAAATCCCTTTCAACTACTGCTATCCTAGAACTTAGCTTGAAATTTGGATTCTGAGAGCAAAACCTTCAGTTTGCAATTATTTTCTTTCGATTGCATTAATCAAGAATCAAGATGGAGATAGGCTGACTATTAATTTACACTGGAACTTTGCTGCTTTAGCTTGAGTCTGGCATAGTTACGGCAGATTCTGAGATTACTTAATTGTTATTATAGACAATATTCTATTTCTGTTGTATTACTAATTACTCAATCAATCTGTTATTTTTGTCATTTCCCCCTTGCTCATGGAAGGCAGCTGTATAGGAATTCAAACAGTCCCATGTCTGTATACAAACAAAATACAGCTTTCATGCAAAGTAGTCTGGACAAATTAGCAACTCGTGATGGATAAATATCCTTTTCGTTAGTAGTATGAAAATCACTGATTGCATAGAGATTGCTAAATTTGCATTCTGACCATTGGTATTTCGGTTACAGAAGCTAAAAAGAAAAAAAATACATTTTTGGTAGTTAAGATCAGTGACATGTAAGAATGAATTACCAGCCATGTGTTACTGTTTGTTTCTTGTTTTAGCCTCAAAGTGAAAGCATTTACTTTGCCAATGTATGTGTATCTTCTAACTTGTATGCCGATACTGATAAAAGAAACTGTAAATTGATTGTCTATTTTCATTTCTTTTAACATAAGATGGTGGTTTAATTGGCATCACCTCACTGGATTAATAATCATTTGAATAAGGATGTTGATGAAAATTGTCGTTTACTATTGGATAATGCATTAGTAGTATGGTAATGACTATGAGCCGTGCAAGTAGTGTCGGCATTACTTCAAACAGATGCAATAACATTGTATATTGCTTTTCATAGGATGGATGAAGGCAGGCAGCCACTTTCAAGAAAACTACCAATATCTTCAAGCAAGATCAGTCCATACAGATTGATAATTTTACTCCGGCTCGTGATTCTTGGCCTCTTCTTTCACTATAGAATTCTCCATCCAGTCAACGATGCTTATGGACTCTGGCTGACATCTGTAATATGTGAAATATGGTTTGCGGTATCTTGGATATTCGATCAATTCCCGAAATGGGACCCAATTGTACGAGAAACGTACCTCGATAGGTTGTCATTGAGGTACCATTCTCTCTCTTTTTTATCTCTTGTGAGTGCTTTAGTCATAAAAAAATGTGTATTTGAATTCTAAAATTCGTTTTCAGGTATGAGAAAGAAGGGAAGCCATCTGATTTGGCTGATATAGACATATTTGTAAGTACAGTTGATCCCATGAAGGAACCTCCACTTATCACAGCAAACACGGTTCTCTCCATCCTTGCAGTAGACTATCCAGTCGACAAAGTTGCATGCTATGTCTCAGATGATGGTGCTGCCATGCTCACTTTTGAAGCCCTCTCTGAGACCTCTGAATTTTCTAGGAAGTGGGTTCCATTCTGCAAGAAGTTCAAGATTGAGCCCCGAGCTCCAGAGTGGTATTTTGCTCAGAAGCTTGATTATTTGAAGGATAAAGTAAATCCGTCCTTTATAAGGGAACGTCGTGCCATGAAGGTTTGAAGCTTTCTCATTGCCTCTTGCCTTATATTTCCAGACACCATCTATAGCATTTGATCAGCTCTTGAATTTAATTAATTTGTCCAGAATGCTAAAGATGACACTAATTAAGCATAACATGCTGTAGGAAGAGAAGTCACTTCTTTGCCTCTAGCACAGGAAATGTTTTTGCTATAATTGTTCTCATCTTGAATTGTTTGCTTGATTCCAAATAATGATGTGTACCTTGTAATTTCACTGTGTTAATTACAGAGAGAATATGAAGAGTTCAAAGTTCGGATAAATGGGTTGGTTGCCATGGCACAGAAGGTTCCTGAGGATGGTTGGACGATGCAGGATGGAACTCCATGGCCAGGGAACAATGTCAGGGATCATCCTGGAATGATCCAGGTTAAGCCAGATACCATGTCCATCTGATATTTTACCCATGAAGATTTATAAACTTTTAGTGTCTCTAAATTTCACCATCTCCCAACAGGTTTTTCTTGGACAAAATGGGGTGCGTGACATCGAAGGAAATCTATTGCCTCGTCTCGTTTATGTCTCTCGTGAAAAGAGACCGGGATTTGATCACCACAAAAAGGCTGGTGCTATGAATGCTTTGGTAGAGCTCTCTCTCTCTCTCTCTCTTCTCCTTACAACTTGTATTTGCATTAATTCTCCGTCCTCCTCCACTAACATTTATGTTTCTTTTTGGCTGAAGATCCGAGTCTCAGCAGTCATATCAAATGCTCCTTACTTGCTGAATGTCGATTGTGATCACTATATAAACAACAGTAAGGCACTTCGTGAAGCCATGTGCTTCATGATGGACCCCACATCAGGGAAAAAAATCTGTTATGTGCAATTTCCTCAAAGATTTGATGGGATTGATCGTCATGATAGATACTCAAATCGCAACGTTGTGTTCTTTGATGTGAGTAAAGATATTGGTATTGGTGATATTTTTGCACATGTTCTCTTGTTGCTTTATGAGAGGATAATGTGTTTTCATGATTTTGTATAGATAAACATGAAAGGATTGGACGGGATCCAGGGTCCCATTTATGTTGGAACTGGATGCGTCTTCAGGAGGCAGGCACTCTATGGATACGATGCTCCCGTCAAGAAGAAACCTCCAAGGAAGACCTGTAACTGTTTGCCAAAATGGTGTTGCTGTTGTTGCAGATCTAGAAAGAAGAATAAGAAAGGGAAGTCAAATAAGAAGAATAAGGACACTTCCAAGCAGATATATGCACTAGAAAATATTGAGGAGGGAATTGAAGGTGAGGGGTGGCTTCATATTTGCTAACAAAGTCACATATGCAAAATTTTAGATGGGTAGTTTAAAATAGCAAAACCCACATAAGTGAAAAATATGCAATTGTTCATATCTACCATTTCTGCGGAAAATCTGAATTTTTTTGGCTAATCATAAGCAGCTAATTGGTATCGGATCTTTTTTTTGTCAGGATAACAATTATTTGATTCTAGCTTATGGTGATCTAGATTGTTAATGATGTTTTTTTTTACACTGTTATGGCAGGTATAGATAATGAGAAATCATCCCTGATGCCCCAAATAAAATTTGAGAAAAAGTTTGGACAATCACCAGTTTTCATTGCGTCTACTTTGAAGGAAGCTGGTGGAGTTCCAACAGGAGCTTCAACTGCGTCACTCTTGAACGAAGCAATCCATGTTATCAGCTGCGGCTATGAGGATAAAACTGATTGGGGTAAAGAGGTATGCAGTCGCTATTAAAAATCTAACAAACTTGTGCCTATTTGAGTTCCAACAATTGATTTATATGCTATCATTTATCTAACGTGTTCAATTTGTTGTAGATTGGATGGATTTATGGATCTGTTACAGAGGATATATTAACAGGCTTTAAAATGCATTGCCATGGTTGGCGATCTGTGTATTGCATACCAAAAAGGCCAGCTTTCAAGGGTTCGGCTCCTATAAACCTCTCAGATCGTCTACACCAGGTTCTTCGTTGGGCACTGGGATCTGTTGAGATTTTACTTAGCAGGCATTGTCCGATATGGTATGGATATGGGTGTGGATTGAAACCACTGGAGCGCTTCTCGTATATAAACTCCATTGTTTATCCCATAACGTCCATTCCCTTGATCGCATATTGTACCTTGCCTGCTATCTGTCTCCTTACTGGGAAGTTCATTGTTCCTGAGGTAATTTCTGATTGCGTATCATTTTCAAGTTCATGAAACACACTTGATCTATTTTTAGTTATATCCAGATCAGGGGAAAATGGGTACCTAATAAGTTTGGAAGATTTTTATGTTTTTCCCACCAGGTTCTAATAAAATTTTTGTTTCTATCAATTTTCAAACTTTTCTCTCTTTTTGTTTCATATACTCTCAGATCCTAAGCCCCTCATCAAATTAGCTAGACAAGTTACAACAAAGCCTAAATCAAATGTATACTCCATAAGCTGAAATCTGGTTGCTTGCAATGATTTTGATGTTTGTGTATGGTGTGGTTTGCAGATTAGCAACTATGCCAGTATCCTTTTCATGGCGCTTTTCATATCCATAGCTGCAACTGGCATTCTTGAAATGCAATGGGGAGGTGTTGGCATACATGATTGGTGGAGAAACGAGCAGTTCTGGGTGATTGGTGGTGCTTCATCACACCTATTTGCTCTTATCCAGGGTTTGCTTAAGGTCGTAGGCGGAGTTAACACAAACTTCACTGTTACTTCCAAAGCGGCAGATGATGGGGAATTTTCTGATCTTTACCTATTTAAGTGGACGTCGTTGTTGATCCCTCCCTTGACTTTGTTAGTCTTCAACCTAATTGGGGTTATAATAGGGGTTGCAGATGCTATCAGTAACGGATATGAGACCTGGGGTCCACTCTTTGGTAAGCTGTTCTTTTCCTTGTGGGTCATTCTCCATCTTTATCCATTCCTCAAGGGGTTCTTGGGGAAACAGGACAGGCTTCCCACAATCCTCTTGGTCTGGGCAATACTTTTAGCTTCAATTTTCTCACTCTTATGGGCTCGAGTCAATCCATTTGTGTCGAAAGGTGATATTGTATTGGAAGTTTGTGGGTTGGATTGCAACTGAGCTATGCAAATATAGAAAGTTCAGATGTATCAAGTTTCATATAGAAAGTATTTTGGCAATTGCATAAGTAGGCCATGATTTTTGGTCGAAGAAGAAGACATCGTTTAACACGGTTTGTTGCTCACGAAAAACATCGTGTGTGGTTAAAAAGATAAGCCACGAAAAGGAAAATCAGTGGCAGGTTGTGTAGATACAAAGGATAGGGTTCTGGAATTTGGATATTTTGTCTTTGCCAAATTTTTTTCTCCTTTTTTTTTCTTTGATTTTGTTGGTTGAAGGGTTTGAACTTGTAAGTGTTTGTTATCCCAAAGGAACATAAAATGTTTAGTTTCATCAATAATTTATATGCCCTTCTCAATAAGGGATTTCTTGCAATCTGTCATCAAATCTTGATTTGCCCCATTTTGCGAGTTGCTTTTATCAATTTTAGTTTCATCAATAATTTATAACCTTCCGTGTGAGGGACCTCGTTACTTTACTGACCATGCCGAAACCAATAATTTAAGGCACGCGTCCGCATCTAAGAGCAGAAAAAGAAAAAAAAATCAAGTCCTAGGATGACAAAATATCTATTGTCTTGTTGAGACGCTAAAACATCAATTTTAGCAAAGCAAGAACTATTACTTTCGAAGATCCTCCAGACCTCGCCGTTTTGACAATTTTTTTTCTGCTGTCATGTTACTGATTTTCTCCCTCTTGGTGCTTAGCAAATTCTCTTTCATATCACGGATAAGTGGCTTTGGCGTTCTCTGAATTGAAGCGCTTTTCTTGTTCTGTTTCCTCATTGAAGATTTCAACTTCTTCCCAAACAAGGTGTTGCCTCGACCTGTTGTTGCTTCTGAACTTGTTGGTCGAGGTGACAGCAAGTTGATTTCCAACTTCCATGGGTCTTCAGCAGCAGTATCTGTAAAACAACTGAAGAAAATTAGAAAATATTCCGAGTCAACAATCTCTTACTAAATTTTCATCAAAGGCGGTGCATTACCCGTACAAGCAGTTGGATTTGTATTTTCAAAAGTTCCATGGATGATGCTAAGCGTGTTCTGTTGCTCTGTTTCACCTTCGCTGCCTTTACAGCTAGGCTCATGTGTGTCAGAACAGAGGTTAGGATCAAGCTCTGAGACATCCTCTGCCGTAATGTTCTCAGGAATTTGCTCTTCAGTAATTTGTGCAGCTTCTTGTTCCATGATCAATACATTATCTTTCACCCAATGCTCATCAAGTTGATCCTTGACGGCTTCCCAAAAATCTCTTGCATCGAGTTCTGGACTAAAACCACCTGCACTTTTACTTTTGTCAATTGTAGCTTCAGTATCTTCTTGGAATAGCAAAGCCATATCACTACAAATATTGCCGGTAAAAAATAAAGCAAGCAAATAATAGTGTGTATTTTGTTTATGATAGCTATATGTGAGGAAAAAATCATACCTATGTCTTGATCGGCCATCTCTGTCCTTCCAGCGTCGTTATTGTAATCTCCATTGCGTACATCACCATTGTTAATTTCTTCTACATTGTGCACAAAAAGAATAGAACAATGAAAAATAGTTGACATCATAAAAGAGTAATGTTGGAAGGAAACTGCATGCATATCAGCATATCGTATTGCCGGTTTGAAAGTCCGTGCTTTTCATTTAGGGAACAGCATTTTAGTTGATAAGTTTCAACGAGGCATGAAATACTGAAAAGTTGGTCTTTATAAGTGGAAAAATACTCACTGCAAAAACTCTCTTTCCATCTGCAGCCACTTGAGAATAGCTGCTGAAGAACTTTCCCTGAAATGTCGTGCGATGTTTCGTCTGGATTTTCAAAACCAGCGCATGTCTTCTCTGGAGTAACTGGTTGTCCGGTACCTACATTTTCAACTTCCTGCGTATTCATCGTCTTATCGGCTCCTTTGTGAACTTTATCCATTGATATTCGCCTTGATCCACAGCAACTGAAAACACCAGCATCAACAGCAATATTCTCTGCATTTTTTGGGTCATCAACACCATCCAAATCTGCAAAGGGACTGCCGCTTGCTTCAGAAGCTTCTATCAAGAGCACTTTGGCAGAAACATAAGATGTGTCTTGCTGAATTTCACAATCAATATGCTCAAGGTTGAATGCAGACAATTCCTTTTCTGGATCCAATTCTTCACTGTCACAGACCGGTTCACCTGATCAATTCAAGAAACTTAATAACTATTCCGAGTCAGCAGTCACCTATTGAATTTTCATCAAATGTAATGCATTTATTCTATCAGAAGCTGAGTTTGCATATTCAAACATGGAAGATTCATTTTTAATAGTCTTGTTACCAGAAGTTCCATGGACAGTGACAAGCATATTTTCTGGCTCAAAGGCTTCCTCTGCTGTCTTGCGCTCAGAAAATTGCTCTTCATTAATTTGTGCAGCTACTTGCTCCATGATCATTACATCATCTTTCACATCGCTGGCATCCTCACGTTTAAAGGTGGTTTCCAAGGCCCCTGCTGAATATTCAACTTCACATTTTTCGTTGGGTCCCCAAAATGAACTCACTTTCCGATCAGTGAACAAGAGTGATTCAGTGTTAAGCTCTATTGCTTTATTTTCTGTAGTTCCAAGGGACATAAAATTAGCAGGATAATCAGAAAAAGTTTCTCCAGTAATTTTTTTTTTTAAATGCAACTTGTATAAGAATTTCAGAACTTACGAGGGTTAGAAGAACAGGTAACTGGGGAAGTAGCAGGACAATCACCAGCTGTCTTGGCTATAGATGTAGAGACAACATTAGAAGTTTCGGAGTCTGTTACCTTCGTGAAGTCTTCAGCAGTACCAACATTGTCATCAAGATGATGTAACCCATCTGCTTCCTCAGCCTCAATTCCAGGCCCCTTACTTTTGTTACCCCATAAGGGCTGATTTAGACCAGAACAACAAATACCGTCCCTAAAAGTGGCTTCTTTGGCAGCACTTTCATGCTTATCCATTTGATCCTTGACAACTTCCTGAGAATCTCTTGCATTACTGTCTGGATTAAAACCATCCACGGGTTTACTTTTACCAATTGTAACTTCAGTTTCTTCGAGGAATAGAAAAGTCATATCGCTACAAAAATTGCCTGAAAAATGAAGAAAACAGATCAATCATGTTTAATTTATTGTGCATATCAAAAAATTCAATCTGATAGCTAATTGCATAATCTAGAAAAAAGATGATACCTATGTCTTCGTCAGCCACCTCTTTTCTTCCCGCATCATTGCTGAAATCTTCATTGTGTAAATGGTCTTCATTTATTTCTTCAACAATGTACACGAAAAGAAGAAGAAAGACGAAAAGTAGTTGTTATTATCATGCTCTTACATTATTTTTATTATGTGAACATAAATAATGAAAAGTTTCTCTTTATAAGAGATAAAACTTATTGCAGTGCCAACTAGTTGAGTTAATAAAATCTCGACTTAAAAACAAGAGGTCGGGTTTTGAACCCCGCTCAGATGAGTAGAAAGGTGATTGAGTTGGTGTTAGGCTAAATGATAAAAAAAAAAAAAGGAAGTGACAAAAACTCACTGCAATTTTTCACTTTCCATCCAAGGCCACTTGAGAATATCTGCTGAAGCATTGTCCCTGTAAGTTCATTTGATTTTTCTGTTGGACTTTCACAACCTGTGCAAGGAGTAACTGGTTCAATGGTCCCAGCATTTTCAATCGCCGTAGTTTTTGTTGACTTAGTGGCTTCTGTGTGAACTTGGTCTGTTGAATTTCCTCTTGATCCACTCTGATTAGAACCAGAACCAACAACAATATTCTCCATATCTTTTAAGTCATCAGAAACATATTCTCTCTTGAATCCATTCAATTCAGCAATGTGATTGCCGCTGCTTCCAGCAGCATCTGTCAAGAGAAGTTCTGCAGAAGCATAACATTCGTCTTTCTGAATCTCACAATCAATATGCTCTTCCCTGAATGCAGACAGTTCATTTTTCTGAAGCAATGTTTCATTGTCACAAATAGGTTCATCTGAAACAGCTTGGTGAGTATGATGCTCCTGCTTATCAACGTGATTTACGGCAATCGGTTGATCAAATAGTTCAGCAGTGCTTAGATTTTCTTTCACCTGCAAAGCTTGCTTCCAATCCTGAGTAATTGAATTGGCTTTGGGGGTCCCTCCAGCTGATTTCTCAACAGCTCTGCTATTTGTGGTCAAAAGGTTGTCTGAAGTAGCAGAGGCACTTCTTTCCATGTCTGAAACATTTTCTTTCAAGCAACTGACAAGATCACCAAAATTTACTTCATCAACCTGTGGCACAAAGCCCATAAATTCATTTGATCTTTCCCCGTGATCTTCAACATCAGCAGCTATAACCTTATTAAAAGCAATTGCAGCCCTATCCTTAATCTCAGCAAGCTCATCTGCACATGTCTTCCCAGGCGTCGCAAGACTAACCGCTACTAAAGCGTCAACATTGCCTTCTTTGTCCAGGAAGTCCTTTCTCTTCATGGCCACTGACTGTGCTTCTCTGTCTCCTTCAGTTCTTTCATTTTGAATGAAAACATTACACTCTTCCAAAGCTTCATCTTGAACCAAGCAAGCATCAGAAACTTGCGCTAAAGGACCAACATCAATGACCTCAGTATCAGAGTTTCTATCTTCAAATTTGGATCCTTCCACCTTTATCTTGTCAACTCCTTCAATGCACGTTACAGGGTTCATCATTGTTTCAACTACTTTCTCATCAGAAACTTCAATTTCCTTAGAAATGAACTCTGTCAAACTTGTGCCAGCAGTAACATTCACGTGTGGAGCCACCACTTTTTGATCACTTTTGTCTTGGAGTTCTACTTTTAGAGCACACTCCAAATTTTCTTCCTTGGCAACATCAGCACACTGCTCAACATCTGCTTCTCCATTAAGACTTTTACCATCAATTTGCTTGCTAGCTGCATAGTCTTCATTAGGGGACACATCTTCTGCAGAAATGTCAACACTACAGTTTCTCCCTCTAACTAATTCTGTGCCATCATAAATCTTTTCCGAAACAAGTTCTGAACTACTCACAGCAGCATCTTGAAGTTCAACCATACAGTCCCCACCAGTTTCCTTGGAGACATTATGGGCTCTTTGCTCTGACACTTTGTTTTCTTTCTCCCTGGTATCTTGGATGTACAGCTGTGACACTTCTTTCTTCTTAGTATCTTTACCACCTATCTCAACTGAAATAGGAATGGCGCTATGTCCCACCAATAAATTCCCTTCATAGCCCCCATTAGTAATCTTTTCACTGACAACTTGATATGCTCTTTCACTACAACTTGGTTCTTCAGTCTCAATTCCATCAGTTGTCACATTGTCCTCAGTCTTTGCTTGACAGAGTTCTAGGTTCCGATACTCTTGAACTGAAACTCTGTCATCTTCTTTTGACTGATCATCCACATTGTCACTCCAATGGTTCATATTATTGCCTAATGACAGCTCTTCCGCCCTATTTACTCTCTCCAAATCCACAAAGCTCAATGGCTCAGCTGCATTTTGTTTAGGGAAAAAAAAAATTGTGAGGTGCTACCTAAAGAAATGTGATAGATATGTCATTAATGAAAAACAAAGCAAAATAAACATCACTCACCCGAATCATCTGATCCGTTTGAAGGTGAGGAAACACATGGCAGTTTTACCAAAGTTGAGATCGAAGTTTCCTCTAAATTCAGTGTAGTATCTGCAACCACCTCTGTAGCAGAATTAACAGTGGAAGGCTCAAAAGAACCATGTGGCTTATTTGCTCCAACCTCTCCCCCATTTGCCTCCCTCTTCTTTTTTGAACTTTGAAGCACTTGCTTGCTGTAGCTACCATCCACTTTGTTTTTGTAATTTGCAGCTACAGCGAATCTGCCATGTTCAGAGGCTGAAAGATTCTCAGAATATAGAGCCTTTTGCTCTTTAATTGGCATTTTAAGTCTACCATTCTGCTTCTTCCTAACAGCTTTATTGGTTGGTTCTGCAGGCTCAACCAAGCCCATTTTGGAGGCGATACGTGCGGATCGTTTCAAAGGCCTTTTTGTCAAAGGTTTACGCTCGCTCAAAGAACCATCTTCATCCAAAATTGGCTCTTGTCTTCGCTTCTGTTGCCCGACCTTTCCCACATCATCAGCTTTTCCATCCGCGTTGGAAGAAGTTACAGTTGAGATGGCTCTAGAAGCAATTAGACTTGACTTCCTCAGATTTTTAGTCAAACTAATATCTTTCTGTCGAGAAGTTTGATAATTTTCCGACAATTCATTGGCTGAATTAGAAGATTTAAGCATTACAGCGTTGCGCCTGGTTCTCCTTGAAGGGCCAGTGGGAACAAAAACGTTGTGCACCATCTCAAATTCTTTACTAGGTTCTACAAATGCTTCAAGTTCCGACACTCCTTTCAAATCATTATTTCTTGACAGTTTCCTATTTTCTTCTCTCTCTGGGAGTCCATCACTTCCCACTTTACCCTTCTGAGACACAACAGATCTACCCCTGGAATTATGTCTAACAAGACCCTTCGAATGTTCTTCAAGCTGAACATTCTCTTCCTCAGTTCCACTTTCAGCTGCAGAAGCCTTCCCCAAAGTGTTTGTACGAGTCTTTATGGTCTCATTGATACTTCTTAATCTTCTTGGATTCCCACTGGAAATCTCAGAGTGTTGAGCCTTTGTCACTTTTGGTTTTGTTTGCCGCAAAACCTTGTCCGGCTGAGCACTATTTGCAGCGCCATCCACAACATTTCGCCTAGAACTCCTTTTAGTCAAAAATGCACCTTTCTGCCCAATATTTTGCTGGGTTTCCGATTCTACATCAGCTGAAACAGTTGAGGTAAACATTACAGTGTTGTGCCTGGTTCTCCTTGAAGGGCCACCGGGAACAGCAACATTCTTAACTATCTCAAAAACTTTACTAGTGTCCTGAATTGCTTCAAAATCGGAAGCTCCTTCCAAGTCAGAATTCCTCGATCCACACGCTTCCCCTGCAAGTTTTGTTTGAGATCTTGTGATCCTTTTGCCACTCAACATTTTACTGCCTTCATCCTTTGCAGCGTCTTGACTCTCAACATCTCTTTTCGCTCTCTTCCTCCCAAGAGAAAGAGATGAGACAACATCATTTTCAGTAGCTTGAATCTGCGCCTCTGACACTGATTTCACCGTACATCTTCTCCTGCCACCCCGCTTATACCCCGAAACATCATAAACAAAAGTTTCATCCTCAGGACTAAACCTAACTCTCTTCACCACTGTAGTGGTCTTAGGCAAAGAATCATTTCCCTTCCCTTTCTTCCTTGAATTTCCCCCAAAAGACTCGCCTTGTGAAGTGATTTTTTGGCTCCCCTGTATATCGCAAATAGAATTAGGCCCAAATTCATGGATTATTCTCTGCGTTTAATCTTTACAAAAATAAAAAGAAATAAAAAAAATCCTTGACCCTGTCATTTCAATAACGAACAGAAATTTATCTCAAATTTAACTTTCATTCCTGACTAGTTTTCATACATATTCTCGGCAGCCAAAAAGAACTAATAAATTACAGGATTAAAAAAATCGAAATTTCCAACACGTCTTTTCATTTCCTCCAATTTCTCAGCAACCAAACAAATGAAACTCAAATAATTTTAGAAAACAGCAAAAATTAAAAAAAAAATCCAGCCATTTGAATGAAAAAAATTCTAACTTTGAGAATCGAAGATAACCGATCTGCCATCTCGCTATTGGACAAGTTGGCCGGTACACCGTGCTTTTTGCACAGCGCTTGAAGCTGCTTTCTCGTCAATGATTGATACTCCATTTTTGCTTCTCCTCTCATTCAAAGAGAATTTGAACGATAATAGAGGAAGAAATCATATCAATTTATCAAAGAGTCTGGCATTAGAAATGAACATTCATTTGAATTTAAATCTTCCTTTGAAAGCCAGCAGTCTTCCCGCTCTTTAACTTTGAATGTATTTTCCACGCTCGAGAGTAA